>CM067068.1:9812656-10032656 GCA_033980235.1 Diadema setosum
GAAAACAGCAATTTAGCTATGACTTGCTAGTCTTTGCCCCAAGAAATTGAACCTTCTCTTGTCATGTTCTAGATAATAATCATGATTACAATGCTCTATTTTCTCAGGTTCAAAGCTTGATTCAAAGCAGTTGGGTAACCAAACAACATTATTCATTATCATTACATGCATCATTTTTTTTGAAGATGAGTGTTCTTAGACTTACCTTTCATTTGTACTAACATATATACAAACGTTTATGCAAGCTCGATTCTACAGCCATTTTGTGAGTGATGTTAATTTCTGTCTAGTTCAACTGACACATCATTTCGGAAAAGAACACCAAGAACAACAACACCAACAACAACAATAGCAAAACCACTGTCATTTCATCCTTCTTTTTGTAATGCAAGAGCTGTTTACATGAATTCTGGGAAAGGAGATAACCGGAGACCTTAATGAAAATATAGTTCTCGCTGTCTTTCGATGAAAGGATGGAAACCATCGACAGTTTGATATGATTTATTCGATGATGCATGTTCTTCCCATAGAGATATATACCTCAGCAAACTCAACACACCAAACTACAAGTGAATCATCGCACAACGTACAACCGTACAACGCCCATCAGAAGTCGAAATCCACTTTACTTTGTGAAAAAAAAAAATGGTACAGCCGGTTCAGTGTACGCCATGTAGACAGGATGGGTTTACATTACCAAATCTATCATCCCCAAGAAAACACCAAATCCTGCTGTCGAACTTTTTTTTCTTCATATTATGTGGAATTGAATCCGTCTTCCTGCCACGACCATGACGCTTTCCACGTGTATTCCTGCAAGGACGATAGATATCAGGTAGATATTTAGCGTTTTGAGAGGGATTTGTCCCTAAAAGCCCGTTTTACATGATTTTCTACTAAGAGCTAAATCATGTGGTTTATGTTTCGTGCATGCTCAATCCCGTATACGCTCCTAGCGTTAATTTCCAAGACTAGGAAGAGAAGAATTGACAAACAAACACAACAAAGAAATGGAAACAGAAGAAGGAGAAACAAAGAGTAGGCTTTTCTCTACTATTTCAGACATCTCAGCGGGATTCAGTGAGCTAAAAGAAATGAAAATGTCTTCCTGATGCCTTCCTTCTTGATTTCCAATCAAGACAGCAGTGTGGGCTTCTGACGTATTTGATTCGCAAATCCGCTTTAAAAATGAAAAGAGCAGTCGATATGCGATTGGAGAAACAGACACGGGGGCAAAAAGTAGTGTCGTGCCAGGCCTGCCGAGCTTGCGAGCTGGGACCGTCACAGCAGATTGGATCTGACATTGACTCGCGGGCTTCTCGGCAAAGGCGGTTTATACATTTAGACTTGGTTGGTTTTTTTATGACAAGCAGGCGCCTGCATTCTCTAAATTGCGTACAAATGTCGTTAATTGATAATTCCTTTATTACAGATGATTTCCCTCTGAGGCTGGCAATAAGAGTTTGTCGAAGTTTGACGACAGCCCCTTATGTATCCCAGGCATCAGATTTTGCGGCTTAACGAGGGTATGATATATCGTCATGTCCGTGTGGTTACAGCTAATACACATCTTGTCTCTTCTTGTCCTTCCTAATCTGTTATTCCCTGCACTGGAAAAAGCGGGAAAAGCAAAACTCTGGAATATGCTTAAGCTATTTTACTTGTCCAGGCAGATAGAAATCTTGGTAAACATCAACCGCATTTCGGTGTCTTTGGTTAAAATCGACCGTAAAGGAGGCACATCAAGCTGGCTTCTCTTTCGTCTAGTAAGAAGGGTCTGTTGGTTGTTCAAGTCCCCCTAATGAATCCGACGTCTTGATTCTTACAATAATGTATGCACTTCATTTTCAAGCAACCATGGTGACAGTGCATTAGACTTGGGTATTGTTCTAGAAATCATACAAATATGCTATGCGGGTTTTCTTTGCTCTTTTTTCCCCTTACGACTGTCAGAACCAGATAAGCCCTGTGTAGCAGATTTGTGCCCAAAACGAGAATGGAAAAGCTCGGCGTCAGACCTTAGTACGGCCAAAACAGGCGTAATGGTGCGTGGAGGACCATCAGGAGGACAGGTATATAACATGACCTCTGCATACGATAGCAAATGGATGAGATTGATTGACAACGGAGACATTATTGAACAAAATGAATAAATTTTGCATAGTTCGCATGTCATACCAAGCTGGTTGATGTTCACACATACAAAACCAACAGACCGCACATCGACCACGCATGAACTGTTTTGCCGCTGAACTGCAGTTCAGAAGTGCTCGGGTTGTCTGAATTGTCCCAGAAATAATGTTTTCAAAAATAGCCAAAAAAAGGAGCAAATATGTGGGTTTTATAAAATGACAAGAACGAGGGTGTGATTTGATGTGTAGTTCGTCTGTCTCAATTTTAACATTCTCAGGCGAAAGGGAAAGAGAGGGAGAGGGGGAGCGACAAATCGGTCAGAACGAATCGAATGGAGAGTATGCTTTCCTTGTATAAGTAAGTGATGCATGCATCAAGGACATCGCAACGCCTTTAAATGTGGTAGACTCCTCGCGCCTGGGAAGCATCTGCTTCACTGCACTGCAGCGAGAAAGGGGCGGTGTGATGTATGCCATGACATGCTTGCGGTGGATGTTGTAAATTTCCACCTGTCGAACATCTCCTCTTCGATCGCTCGTAATGAAGAGTGAGCGAGGCGTCAATGGGGGGACAATGAACGATCATGTCACCGAAGCTATCTTCGTGATTTTCTGTCGTTGAGAAAGCTTGTACAGCAAGTTGAGCTAATTGTAGCTACCGAGTTAGATACAGTACCACATAGTGGAGGGGGAGGACTTGTTTGCGGTCTTGGGAACTTCTATCTTTTCTCTATTAGCGAGAAGGAAAACATGTATGGTGATATGTTCAGGAAGCGCAACATGTAAATGTGTGTTAGATCAGAGTTTGTTACGGTTTTTCTCCTTTTCTTCTTTTTTGGCGGTTTTTTTCAATGACATCCACCGCATGACGCCACAACGGCATGCATGATCAAACTTACATATCGATTCTTTGCATTTTATCAGAAGATTGTCGAAATTGAAATTGCTTTCAATGTTAGCACAATCATTTGACGGACATTGACAATAGGCTGGAGTGGAACGTGTATCATCGGACTACTTGTCATCCAGGAATTGATACCTTCCCTATTGCTTATTCATCTGTCGTGATAGTCAAGTGGCAGTACGCATTTACCAGTGAATACTTCCGTCAAAGCAAGTCAACAGCTCCTCCTTAACTCTGGACACGATTAGGCTGGGACACGCCCATCGCAACGCGCCTCGCGGATGTCGCAGGCAGGGATACCAACATTCAGGGTATCAATTTGGTTCCGAATCCACCCTGTCATAAATAGAATTAGGACTGTTCTACAACCTAGAGACAAGCACGCATAAACCATGCACTGCATTGATTTAAATAGGGCAAGGAGTTTTCTGCGCATCTATCAAATTGACATATGAGCTGCTCCATTTTGCGGGGAGATGGGAACTTGTTTGAAAGCTAGTTTAAGAATTGGCGTAATACTGGTACGGAATTCACAGACGTGAAATCAAGGACAGAGGAGGTATATCAATCAATTTATTCGCTCCAGTTTCTTCCCCAGTGGACATTCGATATGTCTTGCCAGGTAATGTCAAGCAATTGAATAACGCGTTTATGACGATTCAAACCCGAAACGCGATACACGCAGAGCATGGATTCGCTTGTGCAGTATACAGGGAGCTGAGATAAGGGACAGTATACGAGGCACAATTTCTATCTTTTTTTCTCTCTTTTCTATAAGCGAAGGCAGATGATGTAAACGTGTCACGCCTATCTGAAGGATGACGAAATTCAATATACTGATTTAACTTGTATGCATATGAAAGGAAGTACACAAGATACTGGAAACCGACATAAAGTCGTCAACTCTCTTTCATGTGGATGTGTGCACTCATTTATGATTATATGCTTTGTATATATATATATATATATATATATATATATATATATATATATATATATATATATATGGGCCCGGCCTCGTACGTGATGGGTGCTGCATTATTTTTATGTATAGGTGAGACGGAGGAATTACTGCTGGCAGATGTTGCAGTATGTTCACTTGGCCTTTAATGTTTGCAAATTAGTTGCTTTTTTTCTTTTTCGTTTTCCCAAGCCCTTAAAAAAGACCGGTAACTTGGTCGAAAGCTCGGGAGAATTAAAGGCCAAGTGAACCATACTGCAACGTCTGCCAGCAGTCATTCCTCCGTCACACCTATATATATATATATATATATATATATATATATATATATATATATATATATACATGTACATATACATAAACGTATACATATACATATACATATACATATACATATACATATACATATACATATACATATACATATACATATACATATACATATACATACGCGCATACATGTGTATATAGTACCTAGATGTAAGTGTATGTAATGAAGCGCTCTCTCATCCCTGCAATGTAAAGTATATTATCATGTCTATATAAGACTGGTCGCTGAGGTATCCCCCACTTCTGCCAAATGCGCATTTCCCTTGCCCTCACTGCAACTGACTTATCTAATTTCACAGCACGGCGAAAAAACATACATTCAAGACAGGCTAAACCGAACATTTTTGTCGTCATGGTGACCACGAATTGAACGGTTAATTCGCGCAGCGCAGTGCTGTCACAAGAGAGCTGTTTTCTTTTTTATTTCGTTAGACACCTCTCCTCTTAGAACTGCGTTCCAAGACCAGTGTTCTCTTCGTTAGTACAGAGCTTTCCACTTTGTACTTGGACAAACGGTTCATACCCTCCTTCCCACTACTCATAGTGTAAAGAAGATATTCCAATAATTCTCATTGTTTTGTGATGCACCATACAGAAGACTAAAGAATGAACCACCTGAATACGTTTACCTTTTTTTTCAATTTGTTGTACAAAGAATCTCGGAGACCTATTTACCGAGTTTCTTCTTCAGCGTATCTTAGTGTCGCTCTACTGAATCTATATTTGGACGCAATCAAGTGCACAGAAATGTTGGTGTGTACAGTGTACGCGTGTGTTTTGATGTGTGTGTATGTGTGTGTGTGTGTGACCTAATTTTTCATCACTGTACTCCCTAGCTCCGCAAAAGCAGGCGGATAGCTTGGACATTGTATCAAGCCCAAAGATCTTTCGGGTGAACTCTCAATCCTTATACCATGCAATGTCCCCCAATGACACCAAACCGTCAGCTTTTCTTCATCATCATTCTGCCATGATGGGAAGATGATATGGAAGGTAGAGCGACACTCGTATAACTGCATAAATTTGAACCGTGATTCAGGTGAAGCATCGTACAAAGGGAGAATGACGAAATCAAATCTTCATTTTCTCCTGCCTGTGTCGAGGGTTAATGTCATGACATTAACCCGTTAGCTACGAGATTTGGAAACCCCCAAAGACTTTCTGTAGGGGCAAGTCGGGTTCCTTTAGGTCGACGGTTAAGGAATTCATCCTTGACTGATTCTTTCATTGATAGCTCTGTTTACCGCAATATTGTACAAATTCATAATATGTCTCCTAGAATTTGGTTCAACATAGCTTTGAATATGACTGATGGTCTCCGATCACGGTACCATCTCAATTTCATTATCTGTACCCCACCTATAAATCATTCACTTTTATGAAATCATTAAAGAGAGTAAATTGCGGTTGCTTGTAATTGTGAAATTTCTCTCCACTTGTTTTTCTCTTCGTCTGGTCAACAATATTCCCACTGGAGGAGGTAGGGGGAGCTATTTCAAAATCATACCCATAGTGCAGTTTCGGAGATGACGGGGGGGGGGGGGGGAAGGACCTTTAAGATTTCATTCAAAAAATACTGCCAGTATCCAATAAATCGCAATTATTACCTCGGTCGGCTGATAAGCCAAGCCTCCAGCCTCCATCTCGTCTCCATATGACCAGAGTTGAATCGGCCTCTTGTATGGGGACATTTTTTTTTTCTGATCATAATTTCAGCAGCGATGACGTCATCGGTCGGTTTTTTGATCGTCCAGCGCGATATTGGTTGGACCCATAACTCTGGATAATTTACAGCGGGTGAGAAGTTCTGATCACGCAGATAGCTTGTCGGTAAATAATTTGACACGATATTGATAACAGTCGGACGGACCCCATCATCCAGGGCAGGGGAGTCAGGGCACCTCGTCATCGACGTTGTAAATTTTACGCACCAGGGTCGCTCCTTGTACAAAGAAAAAGGTAACAATGGCAAACTGAACAGGACGAAAATTCAGCGTTTCCTCCTGTAATGAACCCCGTACTCCCCACCCATCCCTGCTCGTATCTTAACTTCGTTGTCAAAGATTGGCAGTGGTTTCGAATATGACAGACACAGGATGAACGATAGATTAATTTGACAAATGTTATGTTGGTACAAGATGAGATAAGAGCTAAGTCTTGCTTTCGTCGGGAAATAAAAAAAAAAAACGCAATGCGCATTCAATTTCATCTTCCAAAATATATGTGCTCATAGCCCTTATTTGTGTTTACTCATCCCAGCATGAGAATAGATAAGTATAAAACTGATTAAATCTCCTCTTCTCTAGGACATCCGACAAATTGCTCTGGGTAACCTTTATTCAACTCTTCTGTTCTCTTTCTTCTTTTTTTTCGTTGAGCTGACATTTACGAGCAAATCTCCGTCACTGAAACATTGCAACTAGACTAGATAGCATTTTTTGTCAGGAGAACTATTCTCAATGCTGTACACCCTCATTTACAAAATTTTATGTAGGACCTATCTTGCTGTGGTTTTTTTTTCCTGCTGCATTTTGGCCTAATATCCCGCTGTTTCTCCCTCTTTGAATTCTGTAATCTTATTTGTGATCGCTAGACCCAGCTCTGTAAGCAGTGTAATTATGATGTCAGCAATTTTTCTGTTTGCAGTGTTAGAGATTGCCAGACTATTTCCTTATCACTCTGACGGACATTTTCTTTGTAACTGGGATTAAATAGTATTCATCCATTTCATTTGTCACTGCCTTGCCTTCCATCACGTTCTTTAACCCTTTCTGTGCCAATAAGTCAAATTTGCACCACTAATTTCACACACATACCTTTGGTCAGCTAATTAATGTGGCACACGGAGGGTTAAGCTAAAAGATAACGTCTTCAGTTGTCGCATTCTGCCGTTGTGGCCACCAACTCCTCCACCGTTTATCTTAGCGACCGGACATGCCCGCAATGCATGCTTATCAAAATGTTTGCATATCCAATTTCATCCGCCCCACCCTCACACACACAAACACATGCACACACACACACACACACACACACACACACACACACACGCACACAAACACACACACACACGGACACACAGTCAAAAACAAACAAACAAATATATACATTTCCCCCCTAAGTATGACAGTTACTGCAAGGCAAGAGAGGGAAGACACATGTGTACCTTCAATCTTAAACAAGCATGCGTCACAATCAAAATAGCCTCATGCCGATCAAAGTCTTTTTTTTTCCTGTGATGAGACCTCTGTATATCCTCTGGCATTTTCCTTCACGCATCTCGAATAATTCCCCTCCCCATTTTTCTGTCGTTGCAAGCTTTGACTGCACATTTCTGTCACACTGCGTAACAAGGACAGCCACGTCCTCCACCATCCATTACGGTGGAAAGTGGAAACTGAATTAAACGAATCTCAAAAATCGAAAGGGAAAATTGTGAACGATATCGGCCAGGTCCATTATTTCTCCTACAACAGTGAAACATCATAAGCCTGACCTACATATTGACTAATCAACCCATATATTCTTGCTAAGATCAAATAAGAACACAAGTTTCATTTTCAACTGTACTTTTTTTCCATCCCCTCTTTCTTGCGACTTTTTTCACAGTCGATTTTCGTCGCCCTGAAGCATTGATGCTTGGAATGTGTAACATGTGGCAAATTATTTCTTTTTTTTTCCATCACTAGAGGCACACGTGCATTAAGAAGTAATGCAGAGTGCACAAAAATCTCCGTGACATTTGATGCATCCTTTTTTTTTTCTACTTCGCAACTGAGTCTGGTAAAGTGATTAGAAATTCATAATGCATTACGGGCTTGATTATTCCGCTGACAAAGTGAGCATTCACGGCAGATTGCTGACTTATTAATATTGTGCTTCTGAGTAAGTGCCCTTATCATAAGCTTCATGCCCCAAATTGTTCACTAGATACAGAATTAATCGTTCCCCGTGGTGAAACTGACGTATTTGATATCAAACCCTACTCTAAAAAAGAAACAAAAGAAACAAAAACTCATAAAGGTCACCCCAGTAATGCAAGGAATTTAATCCCGATACCATGTCAGCTCAATTTCTTTTGTCCCTCAAAGTAATGAAGAATTCAAAAAATCAAATCACTGTTATGTCTGGTTTCTAATGTTCCATCGAGCAACATAAACTAGAAGAGATCACATACACGTATTTTTTTTTTGAATAGCTATTTCTATTCATCCAATTTCGATGACTGTACGCCGGGCAGTTACGATTAGCATTTTTTTCCTGGGGAACTGCATCTCATAGTTGAATCCATGAAAAGCAAATCAATCATTGATGAAAGGTGGAAGTGGACAATTTCTATTTTCATTTCATTTCGAAAATGGAAAGCAGCCCCATGTGTGCTGCCATATCGTCCACTTTGTTTTCTTTTCCTTGCTTGTCTGTGTACACGTCTGTGTTTGTCTGTCTGTGCGTGTGTGTGTGTGTGTCTGATTGTATGTGCGGATGTGACTCTGCTGTTCCATATAAAATGTATTTGACCTCCACTTTTGGATGTGGCCGATCAGAGTCTAACCGACTGCTGCTCGGTAAAGTGATTACGAAGGTATTGATCAGGTGCAAATGCTCCGTGCAAATCCGTCGTGAAATTATCACGCACTTTTGAGCCGCAATTGTCATCAATTTCCAAATGCATGATAAAAAAAGCGCCACAATTCACGGTCAACATTTCACGACAGATCATTGGTGTTCACTACCATGGCTGTCATGCATCAGTCAATCAAGGTGCGGCAGCAATATAACGGCGTGTCCCTTTGCTGCTTAAAGGTCTGTTTGTGAAGGTAAAACTGCAATGCAACAAATTTCAAAACAAAACAGCTCCTTTATTCCCCTGCACTCCTTTGACTTCATTTCAGACTTTTCCCGCTATTCCTCGTTGGTAGAAACTTACACAGTGTCTTATTGGGCTGGTCGTAAGAACCTCAAGGATTCCAACTGGGCTGTATATTTACGTCATTGGTGTGAATATAGTAGACACTGCAGACGGGAACAGCCTAGTAACACCACGCTGTTTATTTGTCGAAATCAATCACAGAGCGCCAACTGAAACAAAACAGACCGTTTTACTGCCAGGAACGCTGGAGTAGGGAACCGCGGAACTATATTTCACTTCTCTCTGCCGCGAAACGGGCTCGGCGCAGGGTGTAGCAGAACTTATTTCAGGTCCTTATGAAGACAGACGTAATTTCAGGTTGTGACGGTGCAACGAGGTTGTAAAGATGCGGCCACATAATATTTTATGTCCAAACAAAAGGGGCGAGTATCAAACGCGCTCCCTGGTGATGTAGATGTAACGGTGAACTCAGCGGGGCGACTCGACGGGATAATATTAGTCATCCGTCGGCTGACATCAGTAGTTACTATTCAATCACGATATATAAGTATGTGGTATGATGTCTTAAATAGTATCATGTTATAGTGACGTGTGTGGGAATTGCAAAACCGTTTGTACATCTTCATGCTCACACTCTTCCAGTACCTCTAATGTTGACTGCAAAGTACCCTGCCATTTACAGAGGATCTTTTTTATGTGGTAGGCAACACGACAAGCAGGAAACGTAAGGTCATTCTCTGTCCCGATTTTGTTCGGAATCTTTTCCGATCGGACTTACCCGAAAGCGCCCGGTTGTTAAATGCACAGGAAACGGGGCCCCGGTGTGACGTCAGAAAAAAGGTCCGCCAGCACACACCTCAAATTGAAACCAACGGCAATAAGCAAAGATGCATAAAGACTACCTACCTTGAAGTCACGAAGCACATTCAGGCTGGCTGGGGTGAAACGCAGCGCACGAATTCATTAGTTCGCTCTCAACACCAGCTCTTCACGAACGGAAATAAGTTTGTGTGTATGGACGACAAGTTGAGAGGATTGTCAAAGTAATGCAATATGCGGCCCTCTAAATTTGGAAACTATGAAAAAATAAAAGTAGGAGTCCTATCCTAAATTCAGTTGGATGTCTGGAGGAGAAAAAAAATCCATAAATAGGCTTTTAACGTTCCTTCATTCCTCAGGCCTCGGATTCTCGCCGACAACCGATGACAACAAATACGATTAAGTCTCATATCAAAGGCACTTTATATCATTTTGAGCCAGTTCAGTACTGGCTTTGCAGGATTGTAGGGCACAGTGTACAGATTCGTGGTGTAAGATATCATAGGAAAGTTCTTAAAATATCTATAGGTATCGCGGAGTGAGTAAATACCAGCTCACATTCAATTGAGATATGGCAATTGATCACCGCACAATGCCTTTGACGGTGTGTGATGGTATCTGATTATCAGGAAAATGTTCGAAACAATGATACAGTCATTCAAATATGCATTACTTTCGATGAACCACCTTGACGGACTGACTTTACTTTATCAGTTAGGGAGATGTAAATGAGACAAAGGAAAAAAGGGCTAAAGAAGTAATGAGAGTTGTGTAACATACAATTGTATATCATATCTTTATTTCAAGAGGAAAATAGGGATGCGGATCAGGATGAAATCATGAATTAACTGGAAGACAGAAAAGATCATTAATCAAGTCGTGGAGTTTTTTTCCCCATTATTATGGTATGATCAGCAACTTCAAACATTTTGATTTGGAACATTGCATTGCGGGGGGGGGGGGGAGTGGGGCAGGGGATCGGAGGGGGTACGATAACGTAGTATTCGTGAGTGAAGGGGTAAGAAGTTACTGCATCTATTCTTAACTGAGTGATCAGGATGCGGTGTTTGATTTGTCTAAAGATGAAGAAAACAGACAAAAACAAGATAAAAGGAAGGAGGATAAGTCCACATCTAACAGAGATAGGAACATTGAGGACGCATAGTGTCGTAACATACAGGCACCAAATGACGATATGATGGAACAAGTGCATCTTCCAAATAGAAAACCTGCAATACATGGTGGAAGAAGCAAAGCCTGCTTGAGGATTCAAAGTTCATTCACATTTTTTTTTCTCGCTTTATGCGCATCGAGTATACACGTTTTGACGTGAGTCCATACATAAACATTACACGCCAGGACACAGCCCATCGATAGCACACGCCGTTAATCGAGACAAAGCGGTTCCCTCCAACGTGAGACTGTTTGTTTTATCAAGAACTCATCCATTTCAGCCGGGCCAGCAGGGATGAGACAGCGAGAGAGAGAGAGAGAGGGGGGGGGGGGCGGGAAGGGGCGGGGCGAGAGGGAGAAGGTTGGTGAGATACAGAAGATACGAAAGAGGCGTCATGAATTAAGTCGATTGGAGAAACGGGATATACATGAATGGTTGGTTCTTGTTTTGTTTGTAGACTCCTCTAACCCGGACACATCCAGTCTCTTTTTGTATTTGGACATTCACTAATAGCCGACTTCTGAAGTCAGCAAGGTCACCTACGGGATTCCGATTAACATTAAACTCGCCGATCGTTCCCTGGCTGTGCCTTGCGAATCATGTATAGAATGATTCATAACTTGTGGCATTACTGCCAGTACAGTGAGAGGTAAATGATAGAATTGACAATGCCTGTTGAAACATTACAAGTTATAAGCAGCTGTCGATACATCAAGGAGCTCTGAAGAAATAATCCATGTTTTATAATGATGTTAATAACGACGATTTGTAGCACGTCTGTCCTCAATACTATACTACTAATACAATCACTGCGACAATTACTGATTTAATCACGTATCGCAAACTCGTCGGTTCAAGTAGCTGTCATTTTGTTTGACTTTTACTGTCTTTACAGTGCAAAGATTATGTCTCAGACGGTGACAAACTGGCCTGATGACATCACGATCTGAGTCTTCGTTCACAGCTTACACTGTAGTGTTTAGGCCTAGTAAGTACTTACATTGTTCAAGTGGCAAGAAAACGACGAAACGCCTAGACATGTTTTGTTTTGTTTGTTTGTTTGTTTGTTTGTTTTTTTTTTTGGGGGGGGGAGGGGGAAATATGCTGACGACTATTTTGTACCCCATGTTGTAAAGTAGTCTCTTTCAACGCACATTGACCACTCAGCGGCGTCTTTAAATGACGCGATCAACTTCTGTCCAATCAGACACGGCGTTCATCAGCGTTTTATGCCTCTGACGTCTTAGATTCTCTGGGGGAAATATCATTTTTTTGGATAGCATTTATGTTTTGCCTGCTCTTCCGTTTCTGCGTGGGAATTTGATACTGTTCGCAACGCTCCATCAGTTTTCCCGCCTCTTTCCTCCAGAGTTTTCGCGCCCAATTGATCGTTCGATTAAAGAGAAGTTACTCCCAATTTTTGCTGATTAAAAATTGATCCCTCATGTCTATACATGTTGAATTAGGGATGAGACAGTCGTGTGTTGGAGAAAAAAAAACCGACTCTCTGTGTGAATCAGATGGTTTCAATATTTGATGATGACTTCAGAGAGGAGACCGTGCCAAAAAGCAACACCCTGCATGGTACTTCTGTTTGCTTGGCAATTCGTCTCACAAGTTTTTCTTCACAAATCATCATAATTACAAATCTTTAATTCAGGTGAAAAACCGAAAGACATCTTTCTGATTGGGAGGCAAATAATGGTGTTTCTTTTAACTTCAGGTGTTCAAATAATGTCGACGGGCGTGAAACAGCGTTGGAAACCCAGGTCCTAAAATGATTTCTCAGTTTACGACTTCCTCTTCTTTTGTGAACGGAGCGAGGATTGTAAACCATGCTCAACAGGCTTTTGGTGACGACGCTCTTAAAAAAAAAAAACATGGGTGATGGTGGAAGATCACGTAATTTTAGATAAATAAACGTGCTGGGAACGTGTCGAAATTTGTTATGTTGATCTTCATGAGGTTGGGTAAACTGTTATAGAAGTTTCTGTTGTGTCTTCTGCTGTTCAGAGACCGTAAAACTTTGGAGAGCCCGACAGACGTGACTTTCCACCTCCGTCTTTCCACAGGATCTCGAATCCCTGACTAGAAGAGTGTGATATTTAGTTGCTGCTTTAGCCATGCTACAAAAACTCGTTATCTATATATTTTGATATGGATGGAGGCAGGCGAAGGCATACTTCGATTCGATTCTTGTTTATTTTACCAAATTTTTGTTGTATCTCAGCAAGGATAATGTCACGTCGAAATGAAGTCCCCGGCTACACGTAATACAATTTATACACCGCTTTCTACTTTACTTTCTACATGACTTTACTTTGTCATGCATATGTCTTGTGAATATTAGGTTTCATTTGTGCGTGTGTGTTGTTGTTGTTGTTGTTTTGCAAGGCTCTGTCTTTCTTTAAGTTCCAATATGCTCCATTAATTTGCATGCCTTGTACAATGATTGGCAAGTTTTTGCCTTTACACCCTTGTGACAGTGATGTTTTAGCCCATGTATATGAAACTTTTATGTGAATATTTTGGGTACTTACATTTTAGGATACATAGCGTACACATTTGCAGCTACTGTATATTTCGACTGAGTTCAAATATCATTGCCTAGCATCAAAATACAGACGAGAGAAATATACTCAATAATACCAAGCACCACATTAATTATAAGAGGTTACGACTGATAAACACTTTGTAATGCTGCAAAAATATTCCATGGATAAATCATATCTGCATGCAGGAAAACGCAATCCTTTTTCTAGGCATTGTTTTCAAGTTTGGAAATTTAAGTGCAGCCTGCGGATATGGGTGTAAGACGCCTTGCGGTTCGCCATTACACGAACACTGATATGGTCTTGTGTTATTTTTCTCTGTTTGAAAAAGAAATTAGCTTCGGGCTTGATGTCTTGAGAAAGTTGATTGCCGGTCGTTACCGGTGAAACGTGTGCCTATAGAGCTTGCAGCTCAGTCTGTTTCAGGACTCGCTTAACGGCTCGAAAGAGAACTCGGGTATGGTAAACCGCAAACCATCTGCGATGATATCTTACCATTCAAGCCCCCACCTCTAACCAATAACCAGCAGCCGAGACTATTTTTCACTGCTTGTAGACAGGTGGTCGCTAAGGCAGGTTTGACTGTGGTTTCTGTGTTATTTCTATTATCGTTATCATCAAGACTATAATGTTATTATTACTTATTGTCCGTCATCATCTTTGTTTTCAGCGTTATCACTCGGCATGACCAAAATATCAACTATAATCAAAATTTCCACTCAGAATCAATGCACTTTACCAGATTTGCTTACAGTAGTGTGAGGTTAGGAGAAAGGGCCGGCATATCCCGAAACCGTACCGTCGGAATATTTGACAAAGTTATCTTGAAGATGATATTTGATATAAAATCTTTTTTTCAATTACTTTGTTATTGCACAATGTAATATGATGTTAAGTACAGATATGAAATATATATGAAACATATATGTATATATATACATATATATATATATATATATATATTTATTTATATGTGTGTGTGTGTGTATGTGTGTAAGGATATTATATGCATAGATATAAAGATTGCGTGGGCTTTGAAACTTTGATAGTTGATTGAATAAAAAGGCATTTCAGTCGTCACGTCATGACACAATGCAATGAAAAATCAATTACAAAGAGGTCTTTGGACATAATCACCGTCAATGATCAGTCATCGAAGAAAAAAAAAAGAAGTTACAATTGACTTAGAATAACCAGCATAGTTACTATAAATCGAGTTCATCGTGGACATATCTGTAATCGGCATTGTCTCGATCATTACAATCGTGTGGTGGTAAATGATGGCAATGATCAATAATGGTGTTAGCACTTTCACCGAGCTTCAATTTCTGAAGTACTTGCCATGTCGCAAGCAGCATGTTTTTCCTTTGAATGTCATCCGCGTGCATTTATGCCCTGCATGGTATAGGTTATGTGTATTCATCTATGACGTCACGAAGATGGGCGTGCGATTCATTCGATGTATGATGGCTACGCAGAATGACGTACGATCAAGTCATTGTACATAACCGATCGATGAAGGAATTAAACAACAATGATGATGTAACGATCATCTTGATCAGTGGATTTTATTCGTGGATATACTTTAAACTTTTGTATTTACTGTTCATCATTATATTCCGTCATCGAAATCTCTTACTTCTGCCTATCCACCCAAAAAACCCCGCCCCCAGGGCTCCACCCACGCAATTTTCATACACATGGCATGTAAAAGAAAGAAAGAAAGAGACTATAAAACCAGCTTGGCATGTATTACATTCACTTCGTGCCTACCCACGCGCACACAGTCCTGGCACCATCCCGTACAACGTGATGGAATGATACTCGAACTGCAAAGTACACTGGTCACCGCTGTCTTGGTTCTTCGTCTCCTTATCCCCCTCCGTGATGTCACTGCACTATTGAGATATCTTCACACACTTAATACACTCTCCCTAGCAAATTCTCTCTTACACACACACACACACACACACACACGCACCCACACGCACCCACACGCACACTCACGAACATACATGAAAGACATACACACCTTCCGTGCTTGATCATGCAGCCCTGTCCACACACAAAACACGTGGTACTGTAATTGTATACATATTAAAGGCATCACGTTGATCGTGTCTTCTGGAAAGGGGGGGGGGTCTTTCTCCCTCCTCGTTGTCATAATGAAAAAAAAAGTCATAACGGATATTTGCCGTATTATTACCACAGTACTGGTGGAGGTGTCGCCGGGGTGTAGGAGCGGTTTATTGCCTCATTGAGGTGGTTGGGTCAGGGCCACATTTCATCTCTTTAAGGAACTTTAGAAGATGAACCTCTAAGTGCCATTATAAGGGCTATAATGTCTTCAGACGATTAATGATAGGGCATTCTAATCTTTTTCATCATGTGCTCAAGAGGTAAATGAATTGACCATAAATAATACCGATCCTGAGAGAGAAATAAAAGAACACACATGCTGACGCCCAAGTTGAAACTGGCATAGTTCCTGGTCCTAAGACTTTAACGGTCAGCATAAGTTGACTTTACACTGATTAAGATACCATGCTATTACAGAGACCAGTGACACCAGATATCTTCTTTTCCCCAGTTTACGCCTACCAGTACTTTCTATGCATGCAAAGGAGGCTGACCCAGGAGAGAAAGACAGGTTGATGTGATGACGTGAGCTGAATAAAGCTCACGCGCCCAGAACATCGATAGGACACCACTCAGCGCTCGTCTTAAACTAGGTTGGCTGCAAGAGTCTCAATGTCATTTCTAAGTGATGGAGAGTCCTCTAGAGATGTGTTTGTTGTTTTTTTAATCATTGGCATGCATTACGTTTACATACTTCGAAATAGATGGTGAAATAGTTTATTAACTATTCTGATATATAGTGTTTTATCGTCATCAGATTTGTCCTGAAGAATTGTGACAAATTTTGTCCGTTTTTGGGTATAGGAGAAACGAAAACCTACATACAGTATTTATTCTCCCTCCTATATCCTCCCCCGCGGGGGGTGGGGGGGGGAATGAAAGAAAATGTTCCTACCTGAAGAGTGTATAGTAAAGATAAGGAAAATTCTCCAATTTACAATGATTAACATGAGCCAATACAAAATGTTATCGATGTCGAAGCGAATCAAAGGCACCGAAGTTGAGTATAAGAACAAAATCTAGATATTGTCAATGCATTATACATACACACACACACACACACACACACACACACACACACACACACACGCACATACACACACACACACAAATGTGACTTCAAGATAAGTTTAGCTTTGGCTGCATTTGATAAGGAGGTTTTTATTTCTCTGAATTGACTGCAAGGAAAACCCCAGTCCGAGCAAACGGCCATGCAGTGCTAGCAACCTTTTACCATAAAGCAAGTGTTTTGCCGCAATTTCTTTCATCGTGTTTGGGGGATCTTTCATCCGACTGAAATATCGGGAATGGAGGAATCTAGCGACTGAAGAACGCCAATGTTTTCTGATCACAATCTCATTGACTATTTCTGTTCACGGATGCTGTTCCAATTTGTTTACAATCATCTTGTGTTATTTTTGGGTAGCAAAAAAGGAGTAGCGATGTGCCTTCGGCGCCTTGAGGTACATTCTAGTCTGCATCGAAGCTAAGTTTGCTCCGATGTGGCAATACTCCTGAGTGGAGATGAGAATTAGCTTTTTTGGAAGGTCTTTTGTTCCGTCGTGGCAGCCGGAATACTTCTGGCAGTGTGTTTCTTTTGAATGGATTTCCAAACAGGTAGTGACAGCTGACGAAGGATACAGATGTCGGGAAGGCAAATCAAGTCTTGTGACGACAGTTTATTACGAAATGCCCATCCCTTGCCACTACAGGGCACGCAATACTTGTAGCTGCCATCCCCATTCGAGCCAGTCCTATTTCTTCCCCAGCAGATTATGAAGCCGCGCGGGTCTAAGCCTGACACTCCCGCAGAGAGCAGACCTACATAAAGTGTTTCTCTGGCCTGATTTCACCGGTACACGTCAGCCGTCATGTGGCATGATGAATGAACTAGTTGTCGGGGCTGGATGGAGGCATTGCCATGCGACGTTATGTAATCAATCTTGTGGAGCATGCGCCTGCGTTTTGATTCACACCTCAAGCCCCCATAGCCAATTTACAGAGGTTTCACTACATGTATTGGAGTGATAGCCTTGTGACGACTTATTAAAAGACTACGTTGTGAATCTAGAGGAAAAGAGATCAGAGGGAGAAAAAAAAAAAAAGAAATAGAATATGAGAGAGGGCAGCGTATTTAATGACGTCTTGCGATGTCCGGTTTGTCGGACCGAACGAAAGTCATGCCCCATCCGTAAGACGATCTATGCCGCAGTTAATGTGTCGCTTATCGGCGCGGTTATACAATACGATGACTTTATTAGTGTGACATAGAAATCAATCAGAGACGAGGCTGCGCTCCCTGCCTATATCGATCGATCGTATCGATTGCATGGTATCGTGGGGCTCAACTCGAGGTTCAACATCACTTTTGTTTTCTTCTGATTCCTGTCGTGGCTTTAGCTAATCGCGTTCCAACGTGCCGAGGAAAGTGATATGCACTCCCGGATGCGAAGGGCGGAGAAGCGCCATATTGCCTCCCCATAATGCCGCGCTCACTTGAGGACAGATAGAACGGTGCGGATAAGGGAGGGAAAGAGATAAAAAAAATACATCAGGCAAAAGATAAATACAAGTTAAAGGAAAATTCCCTTTGCAAATAATGTTCTCTTGACTGAAAGCAATGATTCACTGAAGGGGCAGATCAGTGAGTATCGTGAGGGAATCTCAGCGAAAAATCGGATAAGGATGTGAATGCCATCACTTCATTTGGCGTGGTACTCCGTGAATGAACTCTTTAAAATCGTGAAACTGAGGACCTTTCATGTACAATAAAATACGTTTAAAGTGCTTAGCAGTAGATGATGTCACATGAGTGACGTTAGATGTTATTTCTGACGACTATTTCTAACTTCATGTTGAGTCAAAATATTATATCAAGCTTGAAACTTGTGTTAGTGGCTTGGAGTCATAATCATTGTCTCTTTCTTCCAAGTTGTCTGTCTTCCCTTCGGAGTAATGCTTGAACCATCAGATAATCAGTTGCCAGAGATTTTCTTTTCTTCACTCTATTTCTCAATGTCGGAATGAGTCTTGAATAATTTCCATTCAATATCTTATCCCATGCCTTACGCATGCATGCGTGGTTTGGTGACATCAAGCACGCCCTTTAACTAGGAGAAGCAATTATCCAAACTCTACCTTTAATCGCGCAGGTATGACGTCATTAAAATCGGGTATCTTTTTTTTTTTTCGGCGCTGCGAAGCTGACGCGGCCCTCACGCACTTTGTCTCAGGTCTTACACGAGATAATCCTACGGCTCCCTTGATGGAACCAAACCGGGTGGAGAGCCGGCCGGCCTATATTATTGCCTTTTGCTTTCCTATGGAATCATTAGTTACCGGCTTCAAAATGTGGCAGATTATTGCTTTCTCTCTCTCCCTAGCTCTTCGAGACAGAAAGGACTGCTCGACCGCAGGCAGTAATAACGCAGTGTCTGAAAATACCCGAAAGTCAGGCCACAAGCAGTGCCTTTAAATTGGGAGTCAGCCCGGAGACGAAGTGGAGAGGGAGAGGGGAGAGAGACATGGAAGTGGGAGAGAAGAAGAAAAGGCAGAGTCCCATGCTATTGCCAGACCGCATCCTCCGTTTTGACTGTCCTACCTTTTCTCAGCTGATTCGAAAATGGTATTTTCCTTGACGTCAAAAATATCTCATTGAAAATCCAATTTGGTGGACGAGGCTGCCCTGCCGGGCTTACTATTTCCATTGCGGGAGTTTGGGATAACCTAATCCTATTTCGGTAAAGAGGTCCCACGATACGACGGCAAGAGGAGTGGACCGCGTCGGAGCCGCTTTATAGCCGACGCATTAAGCTGCCGATTTAAGCGCATTTCCAGATCTACATATAATTTGGGGTAAATGTAAAGTGGTGAGATAACCGAACGCTTCAAGTTCGTGTCGTTGCTCAGCCGTATTGGCTGTGGGTAATGGATAGAAAATGTCGAGGCGTTTGCATTCTGTTGCTTTAGACTTCACTTTGTTGCCATTGAAAAGCTTCGTTAGGACTGCTAAGACATTGATCAGCACAGTTTATTGGCTTTCCCTTGAAAGATTCATTTCGCAGAAGACAGAAAACACGAGCCCTGACTGTAGAAGAAGAGTAATCCTCAAAGTTTCCCTAGTACTGGTGTAATCATGTTTGCTGAATGTTAGATTCCCGCTGCGTTTTTTAACTCGTACTCGAGGGCTGTCCTCATGCTGTCTGTAGGGTGGATGCCTCGGAGGAAAAGTACAGCCAGATTTGCAATGATCTCATGGGAATAGTGTGTTGTAGGCCCACCCCCGTTGCCCATTCTAGGGAAACGGCAGCCATGTTCAGTTTGTCAAGTTCTTTCCAACGGCTTCCACATTATAATCCCTGCTGGCCCATTCTGGTAAACACGCAGGGACTCGACCTAAGAAGAAAGTGGTGTCTGTTGCTCAACTAAGTGACACTCAAACTTATAGGTGCTTTTAGTGCAACACTTAGCGCCTATTTATCAAACTTGACATTTACGCGCCACCCAGTTTGTTTTCACTCCCCAAATTTCGGCTGCACGACAAGAATACGTAAGAGAAGAAAAGCAGATCAAAACCTCCACCACTCCCTACCCACACCTCCCTACCCACACCTCCTCCTTGCTACGAGTCTTACCTTTTTTTTTCTCTTGTGAGGTGAATTAACACTAACTGTAAGGAGACTAATCTATTGTTGGCTGCCTTCCTTTTCATTTCTCCTCATTCATCTCTCCGGTAATTATCACAACCACCAAAGACATGCAAAGCTCTTGCTTATGCAAGTCATGTATGTACGTGTATGTATGTGTGTGTATAGTATGTATGTACATATATTTATTTATTTCTTCATCTATATGTTTACTTATTTGTGTATCTATTCATTTATATATATATGTATATATATATATATATATATATATATATATATATATATATATATATATATATATAATTCTTTCATTCATTTATTCATCACTTTATCTATTCCGGCGTTGTTGTTGTTGTTGTTGTTGTTGTTGTTGTTGTTGTTGTTGTTGTTGTTGTTGTTTTGTTTGTTTTTTGTTCAGTTATAGCAGGGTAGCCCTTTTAGCTCTCCCGGAACTGCTGTGCTAAGAGGCCCTGCAACACATTGTCATACAAAATACAGTTTGAGCCAAATACATAAACTTGCAAACATGGTAACAAAGAGGAAATACAAATACAAAGCTTTATAAAAACAAATACAAATATATAAATATATGTATATAAATATATATATATATATATATATATATATATATATATATATATATATATATATATATATGCATTTGATGCTGCTCTCAATATGTTTTGTTTACCAGTTCATCTCGATGTAGACACAGACAAACGTTCTCCAAGGCTATTCGCTCGCGGTCGTGAATAAGTTTCATATGCAGCATACTTATATGCCAGCGCGTTGTTTCGTATCCCCTGTTCCTGTTGTTTGCCAAATATTATACACTTCTGTCTTTTTCTTTACTTTTTCTTAGTGCGTTCCTCATCCTTGACAATCTTGTTTTTGTGGCTTTATATAACACCCTTTTTTTTTTGCAGCCTCTTGTCTGCTTCTTTTTTCTTCTTTCCTGCTTTGTAGGGTCTTTTCAAGTTTGAGGTTGTTTCGAGGAGTCGATCTATTTTTTCAGGGTCTGGGAGGGGGTAAGAAGTATCCCGCTGGGGGGATTGTTTGCACCCTCCTTGTGTCTGTCGGCGGTACCCCTCCTCAAAGCATCCCGATTTCACTTTCCCTCAATGTTTGTTTTGTTAACAGGAATTTCTTTTATATCTTTAATCGCAAGTGCAATATCCAGTTTTAGTAAGAAAGTGTATTTTCATCTCGTCGGAGTATTAGCTTTCCAGGAGAGGTCTTTGAATTGCTAAAATTAGTATCTCTTTTTCTGAGACACACTCATGGATTGAAACTAGAGCAAATTTTGTGGTGTTGCTTCTTTTTCTTCCGTGACACCAGTATCATTTTTTCCTCTTGTATATCTTCTTTGTCTGCTGCTCCGACCTTCCTTAGAATGTATTGATATTTCCTACTCTCACGTGAACTTTTCCTTCCGTCAATTCTTATATCATCAAAACAAGCAGCCCCCCCCCCCTCCCCTCCCCTCCAAACTCTTGCTAAACGCAGACCTTCTGATGAGACGTTTGTTACAGCTATCATTAGCAGGAGGTGCTTCAGCGAGATAATTGTCGGGTGAGTAATTGAAGTGGCAGCGTCGAGAGCACTGTCTGACATGAATATTTATTAACAACCTCGAACGGAGTGGCCCTCAAGAGCACCCTCTTCCCTTCGAGAGTTGTCAATGTCGCCTCGTTAGTTACACCCTGCCGCCCCTACCAGTCGTTTCTACTGATGGTAGTTCCGTGAGAACGGGCCAACCACACCCCCGGTATATCTATCCCTCTTGTTATGTGTGTGTCGTTTTGTGTTCCCCGTTGCGGGAATGTGTCTCGTAACACTTCTCGGATGCCTTTCAAGTGCTGGCCACCATTAAGCATGGCCCGTGCCCGGGCATCCCATTCCCCGGTTGAGACTCTCCAGTGACTGTGGGATCCAGCGAGGATGTCAATACGACATCAGAAATACCCCCACCCACTCCTCTCTCTCCCTTTCTTTTTTTTTGTGTTTGTCTCTGTGTGTTTTCCCCTCTTCTTTATCTGTTTCAAAGTCTCTTTTCCAATTTTATTCACTACTGATAGAGTAGCAGGTTACCAGCCATCTGCAAAACCCCAACAAGACTAGCAAAAAACAACGACAAAACGATAACAATGGGCATAATGAAAGGCGCCTTGTACTCATTGGGAGCATGTTGTAGCTGTCAAAACATTCCGTCTCCAACGACGTTTACGCGTATTCCAGTTCGGCAAGGATGCATAGCAAACATAGCCGCGGACGTGGCGACGTAACGTTAACATTTCAGTTGTCTAGAAATTGTTGCGCTGTCGTCGTCGTCATTTCGTGTGTGCGTGACAGTCTCAAATGACGTCATGGCGGCGGCCTGCATGGCGGTATATCCTTCATGAATCGCGCACCCTTTTTTCAATGAAAACGCGGAAAACTATAGACATGCATTAAAATATTATTACCAATGTAGTTGATTACACTATGAGAGTTTGCTAAAAACCCATCCTCGTCTATCCACTTTAACCACTTGTTTCCCACAGATTTTGATGTCTCATAAATAACATGCATTGTAATCCTGGTTGCCGTATTGGTGGATTAAAAACGAAAAGAACGCGGATGAGTACAAAGTGATGACGTCTGACATAAAGAAGGAGAAAGAGAGGGGTGGAGAAAGAAGGAAGAGGGATGAAGAAAGGGGAAAAGAAAGAGAAATAAAAAGAGAGGGAGTAGATAGGAAGGGGAAGGGAAGGAAAGAAAGGGATGCGTGACCGTCACATCGATGTGTTAGGCGGAAGTTTGGACGCAGAACAGGTAACAGGGGGAATTCCTGATTTGAAAAACACGGAGAGGTTGGTGGGAAGGTTACCCGGAGCTGCGCTGGGATCACACTTCGGCGAACATTGTGTCAGATAACGTTGGAAAGCAACGTGAAAGCAGGAAGTTAAACATTTTAATCCATGCACACTCGAGCACGTACAAACGCAAACCAGGTGCTATCGATTCTGAATTCTGCTCGCGCTAAGTTCAGATGAATGTCTATGTATGTATGTCTGTACATAAATGCTTATGCATATATATTTACATAAAACACACACACACAAACACATACACACACACATACACATATATGTATATGATTTGTTGTTATAATTATTATTATCATCATCTTTATTATTATTGATATGAAAATAATAGAGGAGTACCACAATGTAATCACCAGTGGATCATAAAACCACGCATGCAGTGTCAACCTGGCATAATATTCATAATTATATAGTTGATAAAGAAAACAAACACCAAGACCATCTCTGTCCTTTCTGTACAAGAATGGAAATTTCTCTTCTTTCCTTACTACAAGGATGAACCGTCTGATTTAAAACTCCATCTCTTTCAATCAATCTCTCTCTCTCTCTCTCTCTATATATATATATATATATACATGTATATATATATACGTATATATATATATATATATATATAGATAGATATATATGATATAGATATATATGATATATATTATAGATATAGATATGGTTATCTAGCTTTCCATTTCTTGCTTCGTCTTTCTCTCTCTTTGATCTACATCTTATCTGCTACACACGTATAAAGACGTTTCTCTTTTAGGGGAAGATGACTCTTAGTTTGTTTGAGATTAGAGAGTATCTGCCATTTTATTACACGTGATTCCAATGCCTTGTTTGTTGTCACGTGATCTTCTTCTTTTTTTTGGGGGGGGGGGGGCTGGGGAGTCTTCTTCAACGTGAGATAATCCCCCATATTTTTTTTTTACGTTTGCAAAGTGCTTGTAACCCTTCCTTCCAAGCGAATTCTCGAGTATTACCAAGATTTAGCTCATCACGACTGCCGTTACAATCCCATGTTGTCGAGACTATATTGTGACGTGATGGCATTTTACGTGCCAGCCATTTTTTAGTATAGTTCTTGGTACGATGGCGCCACGGGGCGAGTTGACCCTACCCAGGGTATTCAGTACTCTGACATGTAGACGAACTAGGAGGGACACACAGTACTCTCAAAGATTTCTCTCACAAAATTCAAATTAAAATGATTTTTCCCCAGTGTACTGACAGATGTATCTTTCTTCTGAATGAGATAAATCAAAATATATTGTTTGCATAAAAGAAGTCTTTTTAGGGTCAGTATCACATTGTTTCGATAGTTAAAACACCACGTAAAAGCGGTTTGGCCATTTATTTTTTTTTTCTTGACATAACGCTTCTTTCTTTATGTCAAAACGTCTTTTTGTGTACTTTGATCCTAACCAACCCAACCTAGCTGTAGGGTTATAATAAGCACATGCGGGGTGTGTAATCAGATTTTTTTTTTGTCGGGTTTTTTTTTTTCTAAGAACGTCATTTTTTATGTCTACCATTTGACATTGAATATGAATAGGAATTTGGTGGTATCACAAAATTATAGAAATCATTACTCCAAGAAATACCTGTAAATCATGATGCATGTAATATTACAACACAAGCCCCAAATGGCTTAACAAAATCTTGACTTATGAATTGTATTGGCTCTTCAATGATGTCCAAGTCCTACTAAGGGTATGTAAAACAGTGACTTTGCATTTGACACGTTTTTTTGACATGATTGTGACGTAATTTGTGACATGATGAACTGAATTCATATCATTCTTTTTTTCGGTGTCGTTAGAAAAATAAACAAACAAAAACTTTTGGGAGCTTGTGGAGGCATCAGAAGATAACACAGTTTTGCGTTTCAGTAAACTTGATTTTTTTTTCTCTGATGTTTGTGTTGTTGTTGTTGTTTTTGTTTTTGATAAATGATTTTTAGGGGAATTTTAGGGGGAATCTCTGTCGGGCCTCTGTCACTTATATGCGACAGTTAAACAAGGAAATTATTACACCGGTACAAATTCACCCTCTTCATGCCATTTATCAACGCCTACGACTTAATCACAGCAGCACCCAAAGGAGCCATCATGGCAAAGATGCCAATTTGTAATTCCAAACGTGTTAATTCGTTCACCTTCCTGGATGTAGTTAATTACACCAAGAGTCAGCACCCGGGGATATGCCATTAGCACTTGGGGACCAAAACATATATCAGCTGCATGCATGCCTTCAACTTGTATCCTAATGGAAGAAAACTAACCTCTGTGTTCTGTCAACGAACTCTGCCAGCACACGGCCTTCAGATTATGGTCTGCGACTGGTAAACCTACCAACAGAAGGTGACAAGAGGGCCGGATCCCTGTGGCGTGATCAAATCTAGCGAAGTTGGAGTAGTAGAACTTCAGTTCAAACGGCTGTCCTGTTAAACACATCAAATCCTGAAATTATGAGCATTTGCAGCAGTGGATCGGAACTGAGGTCAGAATCTTATCTGGAAAAAAAGAGAAATAGTACAAATGACAGTACAGTTAGCATGGTAGAACTAAATGGTAGAGTACAAAATGTCGTTCTCTGAACGTTAATGGGGAATATAGCTTTAACCCATTGATTACGGGAACCCAGTGGTTCATATACAAAAGCAGTGGAACTTTTAGGATCTTGTAAGGATCGGATTAATCTTTATAGTACAGCATACAGCGGGAGAAAAATAAACGAATAGCTTCATATATATATATATATATATATATATATATATATATATGTCTCGTTAATTATATAATACATGCATAAATTATACAAAATTGTCTACACACATTAATGTATTCAGACACAGGTATAAGTTATACATTATTGCCATAATGTGAATATTGTATACAAGAATAATTCATACAAATCTAATATAATATGATATATATGTATATATATATATATATATATATGTATATATATATATATGTATATATATATATATATATATATATATATATATATATATATATATATATATATATATATATATGTGTGTGTGTGTGTGTGTGTGTGGTTGATATTCTATTATAAAGCTTTGTACAAGCATGCCCATAATAAAGAGGTCTGCAATAGTGGTCTGTGCACTTTCAGCCGACTATAATGGTGAATTTCTACCATCGATCTTCAGATCTCGCCAAACACTGCTACATTAGTGTCACTTCAGTACTTCAATTTGTTAGGCACGCATGGCAGGGGTAACCTGTTTGTGTATTGAAATCCACGCGTGCTTATACAGGGAAATGACGAATAGTCAATTGCATGGGATGATTGCCAACTCAACGGTGAAACACTGTTTAGGGTTCGCTAAGAAAACTCCTTTCCTCGTTCAGTTGCGTTTGTTTGTGAACTTCCTGCCTTTCGCTCAATGTGACAAGCCGGGTGCATTCGGGGTCATTAAGTTTAATTTGTTGACGCGATGTTCACAACACTCCGTGCACATGCCTCGAACCAGCGTGCGCTACGGCGCATTTATGTGCCAGTAGTCAGACAAAATAATACGGCAAATATTTGCTACACAAATATATGGAAATACAGATGTGATGGAATGATGTGTAGACTGCATTTTGCATTCAGTGGTGATCAATGGTGATATTTATCAAAATGAAGGCATTGACATTACCATTTTTTCTATGATTATAAATATCCCTTTCTCATCTTGTCGTTCGGTATTCTAAGTTACAAGAAATACTGTGCACAAGTAACTTGTTTCCTGTTTTCGACAGGGTCCCTACGATTGAAGCAAAGTACACGAGGCTAGTATTCTATTGGTTTTAAGAAAATCTAGAATCATGCTAAAAACTCTGATGCAGACCCGTTCTTGAAGAATAAAAATAATATAGATAGACCCTACGTATTATTTAAAGGAGTAAATTGTTGGGGTTTCTTCGTTCGCTGCAAAAAAAAAACAAAAAAAAAAACAGCAAACAAAACAAAAACAAAAATGTTGAAGGCTAGGTTAGGGGGAGCATGAAGCAACTACTCTTTTGTAATAAATTATTATGATACAAGTGTAAAAGTAAACAAAAACATAGAAAAAAGGAAGGAAAGAAAATGGCTTCAAAGACTAGATCTAATCATTCGCGAAGAAAACTACGTGTCTGTCCTAATGCATGTTGAGTGTAAATACTGCACAGAGTTCTCATATTGGGTGCTCGACGATGTTCCATCTTTTGCACTTCCGCCTTCCCTGTCATCGCAGTACACACACACACAAACACACACACAAACACACACACATACACACACATACTGTTTATAATTATATTATGTAGATAACATATTTGTTTTTACACATTGTACTGTATACTACATATTATTTATATTTATGATATATATCTTATGCATATACTGTATATATCATAATACCCATGGAATATATATAATATGCAACATTCATATGGATGGGTGTATTCGTGTGTGTGTGTGTGATGATGACGTGCCTCTTTATAGCATACGGGTGTGTATGAGTGTATCAGTACTGTAGTAATAATATTCCCAAAGTCAATGCCTATGCCCTGCATGTGGACGTACGTCTCTCGCTGGCCCAGAGTTCATGTTTTCCCTTCATTTACACATCTCATTTCCAAGCTCAGCATGTCTGCCCGCATCCATCCATCACACGATGCCCGTTGCTATGTCCACCTCAATTCTCTGCCCTTAATCCTCCGGAGAAACGCCTCTCTCTCCTCCCTTCTCATCACAGAGGTCACAGAAGGGGGTCGCACTCGCCGCGAGCTGGTCGGGGCCAGTCACCTTAGTTTTAGGTGACCGATCTGGCCCTTGGAATGCCCGGCAGGGGTTCGCCGCCAGCGCCGGGGAAACCAGCCCGCTGGTGGAATGCACATGTGACGGTGGAGATGACCAGAAATCCGGTCCTTTAAAAAATAAACCGCCTTTGTTTAGTTCTCTCCCGCAGCATGCTAAAGCATTTTCGCACCGGATTCTTGCATTTCTCGCATTCCTTGCATTGAGATGCCTTTCCGAAGAGTTTACGCCTCGTTGCCGGTTCCACTTTGTTGGTAGCCCGCATTTTGGCTGTCACATAAAAGTATCCTTCTTTCGTCAATCCTCAAATGACTGTCATATGATGCGCGCACGTGGCGCGGAAGTACCATGGTGAAAGACAAATTTATTCACTGGCCGACTAAGGTCGCCTGCAGACTAAATTACACCCACTCTGGTCTCTGTATATGCATGCAGTACGTGTGTGCGCCACTCCTGTGTATCCTCTTCCCCCCCCCCCCCTTTGGCACGATCCCCTGCCTTTAATACAATCTGCAGAATCTTGCTTTAGTTACAACACACTGGTTACTATAACGTGAAAAGATAAAACACACTGTAGGATACTATAACTTGCGATATAAGGGATTACTCCTCATATCATTAACTGATCTTTTGATGATTGTTTGATTTCAAGGGTCCTTACTTTGGACTGACGAACAAACCACCAATAAAGTAAATGAAAGTAAAAAAAAGTTTGCATACGCAAATATTTACCTCTTACATCACGTATATTTTCAGCAAAGAATTCGGAGATCATGTCAGATTTCCATACGTTTGTTTAAGGTACAATGACATCCTCTTGTTTCTTTTTATTAGGTTTGAAAAACTTATGCCAGCGCATTCTTAATTTATTAACCCCCCTCCCCGATAATAAAAGATCCTTTTTGATTTGTTTTAGAGTATGGGATGTCTACAGCATGAAGATAATCATTTTTGATTGTCTTTTAAATGCTTTTTATCTTCTTACAAATCAACTGTTCGTTAACTGTATCATACTCACGTTCGCTTTATTTTTGTTCTTGATTGTGCACATTTTGTAATGTATACTGACGTAGGGCTTACTTGCAAATCAGACTTTTGAGTCTCTGAATGAAACTTCATCTGCTTTTATTAAGACGAAATAATGATGATGATGATGATGATGATAATGATAATAATGATAATAACAATAATAATAATAATGATAACGATAATAATAATAATAATAATAATAATAATAATAATAACGATAATAATAATAATAATTGTAAAAATGATAATATTGAATAAAGTTTCAAAAGACGAGATCCGTAAAGGAAAAACAGACCCGAATAACAACTTTGAAGCATCATAAGAGGCCCGCTATGTGAGCAACAGTAGGGCAGAGTCAACAAGTTTTTGCTGTGCATCGCGTCGCCCTATATAGTCCCAATGTATCTTTCCCAAATTTCAGTCCAGCATCCCTCGGGATAAATCAGGTAAGGGATAGCTCAAAGATAAAGCCAATCCACAACACTGACGAGTAAATCTCGGGGAAATACTCGGCCCTGTTCGCCGAGATTCCCCAGATCAACTCGATCATATTTCGGGAGAAGGAAGGGCGCGCGCGATGGTTCGCGCGCCAAAAGGAACGTAATCCCCGTCGCAACGGGGATCATGGGGCGTTTACGTGACGGAACGCCTCTTTGGGAGTGCATCGTGTAACCAGAGAGAGAGAGGGGAAGAATGAAAGAAAAAAAGCGGGAGGTAAAGATAGACAGACAAGTAGAGACAAAGGGAAGGAAAGTCCAAATAAAAACGGATGGAGAGAGGAAGAGCTAAATGAAGGAGAAGAGAAAAGAGGGGAAAGCGATGCAAAGGAAGATGAGAGGAAAGAAGACAAATAGATTATATTTTGGACAAAGAAAGAGGATAGATACCGGAGATGGATTGATGTGCCTGGAGAAACAGACGGACAGACAGACAGAAAGAAAGTAGGCCAGTGTGACAATGAAGAAGGAAAAAAGATAAGCCTTGAGAGAGAGATAACATCAGGGTTGATGATATATTTCATGCATGACTGCAAATCTGAAGTACAGTGCATATATAGCATATGACTCCAAGGTGGCTACAGTGTCATAATGACTATCATTGCAATGATCTGTTCGTTCTGTCAAGTCATGGGAAACTCGCCCTGTGAATCAATGAAGATGAAAGAAGATCGAAAGTCTGAGTCACGCAATATTCATTAATTTCATGCCGACCAGAAATGAGCTAACTATATTCCACCTCTCAATGGCGACTTACAGAAAGTGATGTTATTTTTCAGCAGATATGCTGAAAAAAAATTAATGTTGTTATGAAAAGCACAGACTATTTTCCTAAGTATCTTTCACTTGAAGGTATAATTCCTGAGTCATGTTAACGTCGTATTAAATCACCAAGAGAAATTGAATATCCGTATATATCATATATTGTAGATAGATAAATAGATAGATAGATAGATAGATAGATAGATAGAAAGATAGATAGATAGATAGATAGATAGATAGATAGATAGATAGATAGATAGATAGACAGATAGATAGATAGATAGATAGAGATAGATCGATACGGTATGTACGAGTAGAGGCGATAACTCGTTTTCCTTGCATACAGAGACAATTATGAAAGTTGAAGACAAAGGATTTCAGGATGAAATACACAGCAGCAAAGGCGTAGTGATACACAGGTACCGTGAAATCACGCTTTGAATAAAGATAAAAAAAGATATAAAAATAGTTGTATAAGGTAAGAGAAAGAAACAACGAAAAATACACTGAGGAAACTGGAATTTTGCCACAAATGAGAGAAATAGAATTTGCTATACGTTAAAGGTACCTGTTAAACATGAAGATCGAAAGTAAAAAGACAACAACAACAACAGACAATCAAAACATAGCGTCTAAAAGGGGGAGGGGGGAGAAATATGTCTTCTGCAATATTAGATCACTCTCTCTGCACGCTGTCGAGCACGAGGCGGTACTGATATCTTTCTTTGTACGTGTTCGTCGTAAATGACCACATTAATTGTGTTAAGTTTTAGGGGGTGGATGTTGTCGTTGCCGCTGTTTGTTGTTGTTTTAGAGATGGACAAAAAACCTTGTGTTGAATTTAACGAGTGTCGCTTCCATCCTTTACTTGTCTCTAACAGTGGTGTTGAGCATTGGTATGAGCATTCGTCCGAAGGACACCCCCCCCCCCCTCCCTCCCCGCTCCTTTCTTTCTTTCCCCTGTAGCTTTGGTTTTATAGCTTCAAAATGGATGCGCAGTAATTGCATTGATGTTCTGACGTCAAGGCGAACAGATTTTTACAACCTCACATGATTTAAGGGGGGACTGGCATCGGAGAAGCTGCGGCAAGTATGTTGTGATATTACCCCCTTCGGTATCGCTTTCCGCTCACCATGTTCTATAAAGTGGATCGCGGGAGTGTTGTGTACAAACTACCATAATTTGGTTGTCTTTTGAAAAACCGCGGTACGCAGCCCACAAATGGGTTCTGTCAAAGTGGACGCTGAGCACAGTTAGAGGAAGAAGGGGGCAAGCGATACAATCGTGTGGGGTTTTTTTTTTCTTTCCCACAATGCTCTTTTCTTTAACCAATTTGTGTTTCATTTTCATAGAGAAGAGGTGCAGAATGTTTCCAAACTAGGTGCATTTTCCACATCATGAATATAACTCGTGGGGACTGGCATAATTATGTGATGACTGGCTATGTAAGAAAGCACTCGATACCCTTTTTTTTTTTTTTTTTTTTTACGAAATACTAATATTCCTACGGACGTTTTTAGGGGACCCACGTTGTTCCTGACACATAATGAGTTGGAGTTTTCAAAATAAAAACAAGTTTTATGGTGTCGAATACCAAGTGAAACCCGCACCACCCGCTTTTTACACTCTTTAATGATAGTGGGGCCTTTTTTTGTCTTTTTCCTTGTTTTTGTTTTGTTTTTGTTTTTGTTTTGATTCGTTCCTCTCTGTCGCCGAGTTCCCAGTGTGTAACAGTTGTTACGCGAAATTATGATGCGTAGCAGGACCTCTTGGAAGCAACGTATGATATGAAAGAGAGAGAGAGACAGAGGAACACAGAAACAGACAGACAGACAAACAGAGAGAGGAGGAGCAGAGTCTCTAACGCTGCTGTAAAAACCCGACCATTTGTCGTCTCGATGTCACGTGGTCATGATCTTACTACCACGGACAGGTCACGGAAGGGTGATAGAAATCAGACGACAGCCGATGCCGTTCTTCACCGCGCGAATAATCATCTCAAAAAGACGATAGCAGCGGGAAGGAAGAAAGATGGAATACCGGGCGCTGACCTAATATGGAAGACACACGTGATGTTTTATAGTCTCTCTAATGTCACTCCGATATATCTGAAGTATTTGTGTATTTGGTCCAGATGCAGCCGTGGGCTTGATTTAATGTGCGCTCTGCTATGCTGCCGAAGCATATCTTTTTTTTTTCTTTTTTTTTACCCGGAGCCAACTCAGTTTTCAAATACCACAGCATGATTCACGCGATTTTAGAAATAGCATTCACCGCATTTTATTTAAGAAAGACTGTAGGGAAGGGGGATAAAAGTTACACAGGGTACAAATGCCTTAGCAGTGAACAAAACACACAAGTGCCGCTTGAGAGCATAGAAGCACGTTTTGTGTGTCTCGTTTATGCAAGGTAAGACCTGCGTCCTGTCAAATACCAAAGTTACATTCATAATTGTATCACTTTTATTGAGACAAAAAAAAAGAGAGAAAGGGTCCTTAACCTCTTAAGACGTTCTTCCCTCTTATTTCACATTTCCCATGGGCTCGTTAACACTTGTACTGATTTTTTTCTCTCTCAGTTACCAGAAAAACATAAACACACACACACACACACACACACACACACACACACACACACAAACATACACGAGTCACTGACGCTGTGTGTGTTTTGTTTTGTTTTTTTGAAACTTGTGGAAGGCACTTGGCATTAGCTTTGGATATCTATCAAGTTGCAGAGTACGTAGAAAATGCTGAGGTTGTGGTAACCGCTGTCTCGTGCGATGCAGGGCCGTAAATCTTGGCGTAGTTTGAGCAGACTTCAGGCCCGATTTATGACACTGATCTTGGGTCTTAGTCGAGCACTCAGGACATTAATACCGGACATACTTTCCGCACGTTTCTCCCGCTGATCTCACAACAGAGTAAATTCTGACGACTCCCATATGTTAGCTCCGTTAACCTATAGCCATGGGAGCACCCTTTGATTTGAAGGCTGCCGCCGCAGTCGCCAATTAGAATAACGGGTCAGAGATGCCGGGAAAAATGATGTCAGGGGGACAATACAGAAAGGAAGAAAAACACATCGAAAAACAGAAACCCGAGGTGAAGGAATTTCTTAAGTGGAACTTAATCATGAGACACTAGTCGTCATCTTGTGCTAACTTTGGAATATCAAATCAACATTATATCTATTATAGCAGATTCCTCTTCTTTAAACAGAAGACTTTAGCGGTGGAGTGCCAAAACTCACGCCGAGACGAACAGTTTCACATCTACGCATGATTACAAATGTACAACAGTATCAGACGCCCGGTACTCGTATAGAGAACTAATGTTCAGTCTGTGTTTACAACACCTGAGTGCTCTCGACCTTTGTTGCATATCTGAAACTTGATCGGAGGGTCTTGGAGTAATGTCGTTTTGACACTTCTAATTATTAATCCTTTCCTCCTCTTATTACGTAATGCCTACCCCAAGGTTACGCTAACGATAAAGATTTGCTATAACTGCCAGAAGTAATTTTATGGACGAGTTCCTACAAAAGATGTGGATGAAATAGATTTGGCACTTAAAATTAAGTTCTACACCGCGAACACTTTCTTTCAATTTTGAGACTGTGTCGTGATCTCAAAGGACGGCAGCGTCTATGTCGTGATCTCCAAGGACGGCAGCGTCTATGTCGATGATGCCTGTGTGACGTGATTTCAGCACAACATACAATCCACATTCCCGTCCAGTAATGGGGGGGGGGGGGGGGAGATCATGGTCGAACTTCAAACTCATGAAGTCCTGCTTTGGGATCACCATGTTATTGAAATCATTAAACTTGTCGTCTTTGTAGTGATAGCTCTCAATTTCATGACTTTTTCATGGCATGAAGGTTAGCTGGAAGTGATTGAATGCATTGATGCTGCACAAAATCAAAAAGAATTATCCCCAAAATGTCAATTTTGGAGAAAATCATGCGGACTTTACAAAAATGTAATGGTAATTCAAGAATCACTTATAAATTTAGCAGTTAAGAGATCAAAGAATTAGAAGAGTAAAATGAAAGATATATAAATATATATATATATTCAAAATATATGTACATAGATATTCATTTTTTTTCTTCTACCCTACTACAGCACAAACAGCAAGAATGTTATTTCTGGGACTGGTGTAGTGAACGGAATAAGGCCTAGATCTTTTATCCTCCCCCCTCTTCCGTAGATGTTATCCGATGTTTTGATGAATGTGATATACTGTTTTAATGTGTGGATGGTCTAGATTCACGCAAGAAGAAAAATCAGTGAAACAGTTCTGCGTAAACATATTTTCCTGACGACGTCCCCCTCCCCCTTAATTCTTCACTTCTGTAGTACTTTGTGATTTTTGTCGCTACGAGACTGATAGAATCCAAAGTGGCTACTTCTCACGCCACCGATCGTGGATAATAGGTTATTTCCCCATTAAGGTGCCTCAAAGGTCTCTACGACCAGTAGTTTTATGTAGACATGTCTGTGTACAGTATGTGTATTTGTGTGTGTTTGTGTGCGATATCAGGCGTGACATTATATTGGAATTCTTGGACGACCTCATCCGACGCAGCTCATACGAGGGCCGGATATTTGATACCCTGTGAAAGCATTAACACTATACTTTTTTTTTGACCCCCCGAGATCCATCGCCTTAAAAATTTGATCGCCAACTATTAACAAAAAATGACTCTCACTTGTATTCCATCGCCGAGAGGATATGAATGACTTATTTCCCATTCAACGCTCATCATCTTCTCTTCTCGGCCCACTTTAACGGCAGCTCGTAAAAAGAGCGAGGTTATCCCTATTCTTGCCGCCAGGTAAGTCATATTCTACGCGTCTGCCCCTCCCCCCCCCCCCCCACACACACACACACACTTTTCCTTTTCTATCTTTCTCCGCTGTCTGCTGCCAATGATCTTTTCAAACGCCAGGGGGATGCAAAACATTGAAAACTGTATAGTTTCCTCATAAAGGACATGATATTCACAAAATGTCATTGAAGCCTTTTCACTTCTCCCCGTCGTTATACATGTAGACAGACCCGAGAACAAAGTATTAAACATCCTTCATAGAAAGAAGCGGAAAACGTGTTCTTTTTTTTCCCCATTCTCCATTCACAAAATAGCCTTCACGTGGATCTGTAGCATTTGATAGTCATCCCTTTTGAAGTAAAAGATGATATGTTTCAATGTATCGCGGACCGCTCTTGATTCTTATCGAGTCGGGGGGGGGGGGGAGGGGGGGCTTGAGTCTCTTTCACAAATCGAATGCGACACATGCACAGAAAATGAAAAGAACGAGACTTATATGAAGAGACAAAGAGGGGAGAAGGAAAAAAATGAAGGCGCGAGATTCTCTTTGTTCACCTGTCCAACAGTGCATTACAAATAGGTTTCATTCTGAGACCAGATGGACAGATGCTGGTCAGCCACACTGGCTAGTATGTGTATATTGCGGGAAGCGATCACTCTTTATTTATTCGGACGGACAGGAGAGCCCAGCAAAATCGGCGTCTGGAGTTACGTCCGTCAGGGAATCATTCAACGTGCATTACTCATGAGGGAAATGATTGAAGATTCGGTGTGATACTGGGAGACGCGTGCCTTCTAAATTTACACATGTCTGTCTATGCGTCATGCATGAATGTGCATGTAAGCATGTGATATATGTATGTATATATATATATATATATATATATATATATATATATATATATAGGTTATATAGGTAGACAGACATAGATATAGAGATAGATACACAAATATAGATCTGTAATTATTTATGTGTGTATTCTTCTTTTTATCTATCTATATTTTGTTCAATATTTTTCTTTTTATAGTCAATAAACAATGGAACATCCAATGCCTATAAACTGTCACCTGAAATAAGCAGGGGACAATATAGACACAGACAAAATAGATAGCATCATCTTAAAGAGATAATTATGACAAAATAATACAAGTGGGAAGAACTAAAGTTTTGGTATATTACAATAACACGATGTAAGATATGTAAGATTTTTCATGATGTATTGGTTCTTGTTTTGTTAACTCTAGTGATTTTGAGAACCCCTAGATAAGACCAGTTTTTGACCTGTCCTCACTTCAGTGTGTTTTGCGTCTGTGGGGTAATATGTCCGGGATGTTTTCTTTTTAAACTCAATCTTTAAATAGTTGCAATGTTATTTGCATTTGTGTCTATGTGTTTTAACTGGAAGGAATACAGTGGGTAGTGTTGAGCTTTAATACTGTACCAAGAAGCAGAAAAGAAAAAAAAGTTAGACGAGTACTTAACAGACCCTTTAAAGACTTGACGGGCAAAGGGGGAAATGAAAAGTAATGGGGAAGTCAGGCTGTTAAAGGGCTTGTGTTGTTGACACGTTCTCTTTCCCGGGTTACTGTGAGAAAAGCAACATTATTTTCTGAAGAGTGCCAGTTTTGTGGTAAAAAGGTAGCAAACCTCGTTCTGGTTAAGTCAACTTAGAGCCTGTTTACCATTACATTAACACCGAGGCCGAGTGCCTTGTGTGTCAATACAAACCCCTTGCACACCCCTCCGTTTCTTGAGAGCGATATTTAGCGCCTATACCAGGAGGAATGACAGAGGGGAAAAAAATAAACGCGTTTGGAAGCTTATGGCGTCTCAGTAAAGAATCAAACACACTGCCTCAAGTTGTGTTTCGAACGTCTGACATGACGATTACGACCGAGCTGGCGGGAATGCCGTTTTGTGGAACGCCATACCCTCAGTGTCATATCTACTCTCTGAATAGATGCGTGCAGATCTAAACTAACCTTTGTGTACACGACAGCGTTCCCGAAATCTACAGAGCCGAATATCATATTGGAAAACGTTAACCTCTTTGACCCAGAGTACCATCTGTTGTGAGACAGAAATAAGCTAATGCTTCATCGCCCACGACTCAATCTGGAGAAATGATGAGGCGGTTTGGGTATAGGGGGACGAGCGTATATATCGTCAGCCGAGCTGCCTCTGTGCAGTTTCTTTTGAAGAGTGGCGGATGAATAGGTAAGAATAAAAACATGAAAGATCGCAGCTTTATGAAGGCACAGCGCCTCCCAATTTACATTGGCAAACATGATACGGCAATGTACATTATGACACTCCCCGAAGGCCCAGCGTCTGTTCTTATCATTGGTCAATTACCTTGTCCTTGTGCCCTTTACCAGTGTAGACATTTTTTTTTCTCCGTGTCGACGAGAGCATTGCTTGCAGCACTTTGGCTGTTTGTTAAGTTAAGGTCTTTTTCATGTTTCTTTCCTGCATATCAGCAAAGACCTTTCGTCAAGATCTTTTCGGTGTTCCGAGCAATCTCCTCAAAGTCTAATGGCTGTTTGCTATCGACAATACCAGCGGGTACACTGAAGGTCACGGAACGTTTACTCCGCATGTGCCCGTGTGTGCTCCTGTGTGCGCGTGTACGCGCGTGCTATGTGTGTATGTGTATGTGTGATCGAAACGGATGTCCAGGCATGTTTTTTTTTTTCTTGAAGTTCTAAACTTTAAATCCACCTAAAAGTTTTGCCTACCTTGATGAAACAAAACGGATAATAATAATTTGAAGCCTCTTGTTCTGCTTAAAAACAGAGGGCGCCACTCACTCGAAGTGATCTTAATTTTTAAACATCATCATTCTAGCTGCAGACATCTTAATCTTAATGGAATCACCTTGGATGTTATTTGCTACTCCTTGATTTCTCATGGCAAGGATTACGCAGGCTGTATCAGGTTCAAAACAGCATGACACATAGTCTTTTTTCATTAGATCCGTAGATTCACTCTTTTTGTTTCCTTCTTGAAAGTCAGCAAACTGCGTGACATCGGTCAAATTGTAATTCTGTAAGGATACGATGAAGTTCGAACTCTTTCTCTCAGCGAGTTTTAATGTTCGTGCCTGCCGGGCATTTCAGTTCACTTACGCTTCTTCGCCACATCCTTCAAGTCACAGCAGAATCACATCCCGTCTCCGGAAGAAAGGAAAGAATTGGCTGGTTTCTTCCACCCCAGCCACGTGTGTCCGCATCCAAAAAAGGCGCCATTCGTGTGTAACACTCGGCTAGATACTGGTAGAATTTGACCTTTTCTGGTATACCGGTACTGGGCCGCAATAAAAGCGTGCTCACGCAGGCGTAACCAGCAAGGAAGACAAAAGTCCGTGCCTCTCACACCCGCTGTTGTCAAACAACACGTGACATGTTCCTCGACGGGTTATGATGCCGTCATCAGGACCAAACACGGGTGGCGGTGATGCCGGGCTGAAGGTTGAACCGAAATAGCTCCGACTGTCTTCGCTCCACGTATTCTAATATGAGAAACTTTGTTTATCCTCACTCTTTCACCTTTTTTTTTTTAAAGACAATTGAAGATTTGCATGTGTCATTCCTATAAGTCCTACACAGGTGTACTTCTTACATACGGCATCGGTCATTGTTTAGGGCAACATTCATGCTTGGAAGGCCTCTGTCTCTGTCTCTCTCTGTTTTGTATATATTTATATATACATAATGTATATATATGTGTGTTTGTGCATACAGTTATGTGTGAGTGCCTGTGCTCGTTTGTACTTGTACGTGTGCATGCTAATAGAAGATATGATTTCGTTCCTGTAGTCAGTTTCTATTTTAGAAAAAAAAATGATGTTGGTATTTTTTATACAAACTTACCGTTATCATCAATTTCTTGGTCAAGTAAACATGGAATTCTTGGACTATCTGAAATAGAGTCAATTAAGACGGAAAACTTCCTACAAATTCGATTTATCCCTGGTATTAGAAACGGGAAGACTTTAGGACCTGTAGGAGCAGGAAAAGCAGACTCTCTTCTTGGGAGGCACATTCCGGACCCATAAATCCATAAAAGCTTCTTAAAAAGTATTGGCACACGACACACGCCGTATGCTACATCATACTTATCCACTCGGAACTCAGACTGGGAACCGGGGAAGTGTCACATTATATGTAGTTATCTTACTATACGCTTACACTTTACATCCGGAAATACATATGGAAATACTTTAACCGAACCCAATTCCTTGGGCAGCAATCGTGCACTCCCCTCCCCCTCTACCACCCAGCGCCTCTTCCTTCTCCCATTCCCTTTCCCCCTTCCCCTCCCTCCATCCCTGCCCGTGATGTCGCCTCGCTCACCGACAGAAGTCTAGTATTTACGGGTCAATGAACTCTGCGGGTTTTGCTTCCGGGCAATGATATCCTCTCCCCACCCCCATCCCCAACCCACCCCATCTTCTCTCTCTCCCTCTTACGATGACAGCTGCTAGTAAAGTAATGACGTGAGATAGAATAACGATCCGGACTGGAATTCCGAGAGAGGTTTTCATGAGGTTTAGAAGTCTGGTATTGGCACGTGGCGGTATTTAGTGCATGATTCCAAGTGAATGACCGTGGAACATTCTCATATTTCATCGACCATTTTTGCAGTCCTTCATTATTTTATCTGGCAGGTGTGAAAAGCAATAACTAGAACCATGACAAAGTGACAGAAAAATCGAATCTTCAATACAGATCGAGGCTTGGTTTGTTCGCTTTCTTGAGCGGCTTTCTTTCTTTAGTGACCGCTTGTTGTAAAGCAGGAGAAAACCCTTGTTCAATGAGAAGATTGTTTTTCACTCGAACTTATTTTCCAATGTGTGAGTGTATTCTGCAAGTTCTTGGATCATTTACCGGCATCTTATATGGCTGAGATCCCGTCTCAATAACAATGACAATTGCTGCTGAGAATAACAACTCAGCTGAAAGACTCATCGTAGGATTCAATTTACAAATAGTTTGTGTTTTTAATGGTACGGGGGTTAAGTTGAAAACTAATCGCATGGAAGACTCCAGTGGAATATTGAGAAAGTGAACGGAAACTCTTGGAATTATCTTCTCTTTTCCTTTTTTTGAGTCTGCAATGTTAGGTCTTCGGATTAGATTGTGTCGTGTAGATCGGTATCGTGAAAACAAAATAATGTTTTCAGAAAGCTTCTAGAGGTGGCTAATACTTTAACATGTATTGTTCGCTCGCTTAATATTACAAGTAATCTCTTTAAACTTCTAAAGAAAATGTCAAGAACTTGTCATTATGTCTGATTTTTCATATGCAGTTCTGGCTGCATCGGTATAATACGTTTGAGATTGATTGTAAGTCTGTATACCTAAACGCATTACAGAGCCTCTTATCCTATCAGACGTGTATTTATGCTGTGTCGGTTACAGTTCGTTACTCCGAAGGTTCGTTATTCCAAAGATTCGTTATTTCGAAGATTTGTTAATCCAAAAAATGATATAAAAGGTTCGATATTCGGAAGGTTCGTTGATCCGAAAACGAAAGAAGGTTCGCAATTTCGGATGTTCGTAGTACGCACCGTCTTTTCATCTTCGGATTAACGAACCTTCGGAATAACGAACATCACCGCTCTGTAATGTTATCATTACACTCCGCACTGAACTTATCTTCCATTTTTTTTTTGTATACAGACCCAAGTATTTACACGTTCAAGTCGTATTAATTGAAATGATGATTCGATGAATCAAGGACGAATGGAAGTTCGAATATTTTGGGCGGGAAGCTGACACAGAGGAATCCTCCGCGACAGTTAATTGCCAATTTTTCCTTCCTCGTGTCGACCTTGCCATACCGTCGTAAATCACCCGAAGTCAGTGAGGGAGCGAAGCGTGTGAAGGCTGTTATCGGGAGATGACACCCTTGATGACTGGGCCGGGCAGCGATATCGAGGCCCACAGACACTCGGCAACACGGCTACAATGACAAGCTTGACCGCACCTTGTCATCTGGGACACAGTTGTCGTTTTTTGATGGCCTGTTTATGAGATTGTTTACCCAACTTTATTTTCTATTATACCGGTCTGTCGAAGCGAAAGTCACGACGCAATGAGAACGGGTAATTATTAGCAGAGTTCTTAATATTATGTCACCATTATCCGATTCCTCTCACTGTAACAACAACAAGAACAACAACAACAACAACAGCAACAACAGCAACAACAGCAGCAGCAGCAACAACAACAACAACACATACAGCAAATGGATAACATGAAATAATGAAGGGGTAATGGTTGTAGCACGGAGTCACTTTTATTTGTATGTTACACGACAATGATCAGGATTGGTGGAGTGTTTGTAAGTGGATATCTATCCTCATTAGCTGCTCCAGATTCTAAACCATAACTATGTGCAATCGTCAACGCTTGGCATCACAGAATCCTATTTTCACAATCTGGCGTAATATCATGGCGACATACCCAGTTGATTTCAATACAGGTTGACTTTAAGAGTCGCTCTTGTACAGAGCTTTATCGTATATCCGTCGTTTGGATATTCAGAGGGGAAGGGGGTCGAAAAGATCTTTGCCCTCGGTTTCTGAAAACAAATTTCTCAATCTAAGTTAAGTTTTTTTTTTATTAGGTTCACAGGCTTGTTCATTTTCTTCATTATCTATTCCACCATGTATATGTCGTAGAAGCCGCAATTGATTTTTATTTTTAGAGAAGTGTGTCATATCGTTGTGTACTGTTAACTTACTCTACTTCCTTCTCTCTCGCTTAGATTATTGACTCTAATTTCACGCTTTATTTTCTCCCTCTTCTTGCTGTTGGTTTTTTTTTTTTTGTCGCTCAAACCCTCTTTCATTCATGCAGTGTGATTCAATCCACACGTCTTACCACCGTGTGGCCTTGTTTCATTTCGTGACTTAACTTCGTCTTTTCGTCCCAATTGGTTTGGCAAATCGTGATCGAATATCCAATCCAGTCGTGCATCACTATTTGCATGACACCAGATGTTGAACGTCTACAAAGATAGTTTATCAGTCAAAAATCTCCTAGCGTTAAGAGGAGAGCGGGGACCCGATCCTCTAATGGATAGGCAGGGATATATTGTATACAGGGATCTACGTCCAGAATTGTGATGCTCGATCGGCCCAGAAATGACAGCAGGCAGGTTGTTTCCAACTTCTTGAATTAACGTCTGGTCTTTGTTACCAATCTTCCCCTCCTCTTTCTCCTACCCCCCCCCCCCTCCTTCCCACACACCATGCCTTACGATGATTCGAAATGATCGTCTTTCGCCACATAAAGTCGAAAATATCTAGTTCAGTTCCAACCGTATAAATGTCATATTTGAAATTCGAGCCGCGTTCTACATGGAACAGATAAAAAATGGCGCCAAGGGCCCAAGGGGAAAGGCATCTCTTCATTACGGATGATGAATGGCGTACCAGCTTCGTGCCCACAGCCGGTCTCATGAGCTCCAGCCCTCTAGGGGTGATATTCGCGCGGTGAACATGCCTGAATTGGGATATGAATGAAACCCCTGTGCCTTGTAACGTGCGCCTGATTTTGGTGCAGATGGAGGAATGTCGTCAGAACGACTAAAATAAACCTTAAAGATATTGGAAATAATAGAATAAGTAACAGAAAAAATGAAAGGATGACGTTCCTGCTTTGCTGGTTAAGATTGGTATCATTCATCTTTATATTGTTTCTGAGGTAATAAGGATCTGATAATAGTGTAATAATCCCCTGGGTGTAGCCATAACGTCCAAATAGAAGAGAAGATATCCCTTTCAGGCGTCATGGATATATTTCATGGTATTACATCGCCATCATCTCATAGTTATGTGGAACTAAAGAAAATCGCCTTGATTGATATTTACCATTTGACACAATTTGACATGGGCACATACTTGATGGGTCGCACCGGTATGTAAAAGGAAGTGTGGAAATTGACAGAAAGGTTGAGTATGTTTTGTTCAATACTCAACACGTAGACATACAGACATATGTACACACACACACACACACACACATACATACACACACACTCACACACACACACACACACACACACACACACACACAAACATGCGGATAGAAAGTATGTCCCCATCCACCAGCATGCCAAGTATATCAAAAGAATTCTGTTTCGAGAAAAGATGAAAGACAGGCATCTGGTTTTTAGGCTGCCTTTAAGATTGCAATGCCGAGTTTGTGGTAGGCACTGCTGCTGTATTTATGTCTGTTGTTGTCACTTTCTTTATTGCTCTCATTTATTGTATTTCCCTCTTTATCCATTTTTTTAAAGCTGTGAATAACATCATTTAAAGAAAAATCAAGAGGTTTCATTGGAAAAGATGTTAAAGGACCCATGTAAGTGCAATTACAAGTACGAAGAGCTCCAGATGTTAGGATTCGAACACGAGTCTTACACATCACATCGTGAGCCGTAGGCAAGTGGGATTGAAACAGAAAAAAAATGCTTGTGCCTACTTTGAGACTTGGTACGAACGCGTCCTCTCTGTAACAACTGACACGAGTTTCCAATCAAGATATGCCTGATCTTTAGCTGCGTCAATGTCTCTGCGTAGCATAACGATCTGATCAATTCAGCATCAAAGAATCCCTTGGTTCAAGTATGTTTATTAGCCCTTCTTCATATAGCGTCTCTATCATCTGTATAGGCTTTGCTCAAAGCATACCCTTATAGTGCTTGATGAATTACCGTCGTATGATCCTGAAAGCGGCCACGTGGTTCAAAAGCGAAAGCGATCCCATAATCCTCTCCTAGCGTTTGGAGAATATGTCGGCTCAAAAACACATTTGGAGATGATGCCAAATACATCACTCAGTTCGTTTTATTGGTAGCGATATACATCCATCCTTACCAAAACTGCTTACGTTTCGTGATACCCGGAGTTTCACATGTTTCCACCCTTTATCCCTACTTGCGTTGTTGTTGTTTTTGTTTTTCAACTCTATATCATCTCGCGGTTATCAGTTTTACTCCTTGTGTTAGTGTTGAGGAACTCTATGTAACATTACAGTCACGAATTCTTTGTTTCTGTTTCCTTTTGTACGTATAGTCTTGACTGTTGTAACGTAATGGTCATTGGTCCTTAAATATCACTTATCTATTGTCTTTCTATGCAAGTCGAACGGTATCAATTTTAGGAATGGTCGTTCTATGGCTCGATTTATATTGAAGAAGGTTTGATTTTGTCGTTATTCCGAAAATGAAATAAGGTTCGTTATTTCGAAACGCACAAAATTCCCTTTTTCCTAGATGTCCGTTAATCCGGACATTTTTGGTATTACTACGAAGGCTCGTTAATCCAAAAAAAAAAATGAAAAGAAGGTGCGTTACGAACCTATTTCAATTGTCGGATTAATGAACCTTCGGAATAAGGAACTGTAAACAATTTGTATATCACTGGCAATGTCCGGAGCAGAATTAATGTTGCTAGCTTGCGGCTGCTACACGACAATAATACGTCATCTGTCAGATTCGTCGTTTTAGGCAGGATGACAACCAGTCGGTTATCTGTGTTGAGGGATCCTCACAACATTATGATGCGTATAGATCACCCCCTTACCTCCTTATCACTGGGTTACTGTTTTTAAGGAAAATCGGTTTGGCTATCAACTTCTTTTTACAGGTGCTTTGTCATTTGACAGGTTCAAGCCCAAAGGTTCCGTTCCTATACTAACACTGTAATGTATTTTCATGCGACCATAGGGTACTCTGTTTTCATGAAACTATGTTGAATATACGTTTGTTTGTTTGTTTGTTTGTTTGTTTGTTTGTTTGTTTGTTTGTTTGATTTTAAATGTACGGCAAGGACCCCTTTGGCTGATAGGGCATTCCTTCCCATGAGTGGAAAACGAATAGATAAATAAGAAATGAAATAACAGCATTAAAAAGATACTTTAAGCTTTTTTGGGGGGGGGTGGTTGTGTGTGGTGGGGGGAGGGAGTAGTCATTACATGTAGCTTTTAACTCTAATGCGCTCACTGATCAGTGGAGGGAAATTAGGGGGAACAAAATAATCAGCAAAACGCTAACTAAACTGAACGAAATGAAACAAAACAAACGATATATAAAACAAAAGGCCTTTCACATCCCCTTACCACAAAACAAGCTTTTTATGATCTTACTTAATTCCGTATGACAACATTCCTATCTTTTCCCTTTTAAGATATTCAGAATCATGTTCCTTTCATTTAGTTTAAGTATATGACTACGACTTTCTACCTGTTAAATCTGGGGTTTTTTTTCGATCAAAGATTATCCATACGTCTTGGAGCAAGGCCATTTCTATCTCCTCCTTTACGATCTCGTGTATCAGGGGTTAAGTACATGCGCTTCACGCTCTTTTGGGAAGATGCAGGGTGGTTTTTTGTGCTCGGTGTGAAGGTATCGTTTAGCGGAACGCTGCTCAAGAGCTTCTTTTGTCACGGGCCTGCTGAACTCGGGTCAATGTCACGTGACACCAGAAACGAGTGGTTCACATCGGAAAACGCCGTGCTTCCCAGGTCCCTCCCATCCTTCCCTGTTCTCCCAGATTAGCTCTGTATTCTTACAGAAATGACGCCTATCCATGTTCTTTTTTGTTCATGGAAATCGATAAGTCTCTCTTTCCATCCCTTCTCTTCCTGCCATACATACAAAGTTTTCAAAGTTTGAAAACTCCATTTATGTCATTCGTAATTCTACGTAAAATACTCGTACACACGTGCACATGTAATATATGTACTAGCACACTTGTGTGTGTGTGTGTGTGTGTGTGTGTGCGTTGCTATGGAGGGGAGGAAAAGACGGTGGCAACTCAACAACACGTCACACATTATCCTCACTGGAGACACCAGTCAGATCACCACCAAACTTTCTTGAAGTAACAGCAACTGAACTTGTATTCTTCCACTCGAGCACCACAGTCAGTCCGAAAAGTCTCCAAACTTCCTGCCCCCACGTGGGCTGAACATATATTCATGACAGTGTGTGTATGTCCCTCTCTCTCTTTTTTTCTAAATATATGGATAATTTGTGTGTTTATCCGTGTGTTTAGAGAGAGGAAGACAAAAAGAGGAGACTGACAGCGACAACAAAAGTGACAGTACTGTCCTATAATAGTCGTTACCATGGTAACAGCATCACTTAAGCCATCACACATCTTCAGATACAGTGATGTCACACAGCCTTTTGTGGTCTTCCTCACTCAGCAGAGGGGAACACAACGAAACTCGACTGTGGGGAGGGGTAGGGGTGAGGATCCGGTACCGCCGGTTGAAAAGATATCAGGCGTTTTAGGGCTATGTGATACTGTGCGATACTGCTGTCTGATTTTCGGCAGATCTCGATTTAATTCCAGTTTCTACATAATGCTAATTACTTCATCTTTTGTAAATTACGTTTCCTCTTTATCTCTTGTTCTCTCTGTCTCTCTTTCTCTCTTACTTCCATGATCCCCCCCCCCCCCCGAGCAAATACACTCGTTATGTAGCTTGCTATCAATTAAAGGGGAATTCTGGACCAGTAAAACGTTAGTCTAAAGAGAAAAAGTGACATCTATACAAGCACAACAGTTAAAATTTTGATGAAAGTCGGATGGAAATGAGGCAATTTACGTAAATGTGGGGCAATTTGTCAATCAGTTGTAATAGAATTAGGCAAGTTATGAAATTTGGAAGCTTTGTTAATTTTCATAAAACAGTTCTTGAACAGCGAATATGAATAGGGGCCATGCAAATGAGTGCGTTGGTATGAAGACATCGCCTCACAATTTGAAGTATAGTGTGTACGTAAAATCTTGAAATTACCATTTTCTGTTTTTTGTTCAAACGTAATTATGACTCATTCTCAATATAGTAACTTATCTGAAGGATGGTTATTTTGAAAACATTCAGACAGAAATAACATTATATCTTACACTTAATAGCAGAAGAAATTAATTTTCGTCCTTTTTTAACACGATTGCTGGAACATCTGAGGTGATGACACGATCAAATCACACATTTACATATTATTTTCAGCTGTTCAGAAACTGTTCTGGGAAAATTAGCAAATCTTGGAAATGTTACAACTTCCTTATTTTCAATCCGAATTTGATCAAATTTTAACTGTTGTCCGGTAACATGATACAATATACTCTTTTTTTTTCATACTTACCTTCAGATAGATTGGATTTGCCCTTTAAATTTGCCATTTTTATGAGTTTGGGGGGTGAGCATTCGCAGGACCACGTGCTGCCTGAAATGACGATGCGATACGGAAAGCTCTTGGGTGGCGCGGTGGTCGTACTTCAACTGTGAAGTTTCAAATGTTCACTCAGTCAACCATCTGTCTTCAAGTATACTCCTTATGGTGACATGAGCACCAAGGTCGTTGGCTATTTCTGGAGTCTTCCTTCCCGAGCTACTGCCGTAAATTGTTTTTAATTTCCTTGGTTCAGCAGACATGACGAAAAAAAAAAATCAGAAATCAAAAAGGTCTTAGGAAACATTGTATAAAGTCGGCCTACCTGAGCAGTCGATGCTTTTGAGCGATGTGGTTGGTTGACTATTCACGACTGCCATTAAATCTGGAGGATGAAAAATACTTCGATGTATTTTCTCTAACTGTATTGATGAATGTTGCTCGGTAGCAGAGACAATGCACCACAGTGACGGGTGCTGTTCGTTATTCCGAAGGTTCGATATTCTGAAGGTTCGTTATTCCGAAGGTTCGTTAATCCGAAACACGCAAATTCCGTATACCTAGAGGTTCGTTAATCCGAAAATGAAAAACGGTTCGTTAATCCGAACATTTGTGACGTTATTCCGAAGGTTCGTTATTCCGAAGATTTGTTCATCCGAAAATGAAATTCGGAAAAACGAACCTTCGGAATAAGGAATCTTCGGACTGAAGAGCCTTCGGAATAACGAACCTTCGGAATAATGAGCTGTAACCCACAATGGCATGATTGGAGAGAACCTACACTATGTTAAACGGTCCTCATTTATATTATACTATGTATTGGATCATCTATAAACATAGGTATAAGTAATCACAAACAACCATAGAATGATTGCGATATAAATCATGTGAAAATGATAACAATGGGAAAGAAAAAAAATAACAAAGAATAAGCAGGCAGCAATCATTACCAAAAGATGATACAATGGAAAGTGTTGAATGCCTTAAATAACACAACAGAGTTGATATCATATGAAGCAGGTAATTTCTAATCCCAATAACAAAGAATAAGCAGGCAGCAATCATTACCAAAAGATGATACAATGGAAAGTGTTGAATGCCTTAAATAACACAACAGAGTTGATATCATATGAAGCAGGTAATTTCTAATCCCTGCAGGTATCCCTGTGATGTTAGAATTTAATGTAAGAAAGCTATTGAAAACCGCTTAATCGCTAATCAAAAAATCGTTCCTAATTTGAACATCTTCCGTGCGACTTATCGGTTTCTTGAAATATTTTATTCTGAAGAATACAATCATGTAAAACAAGAAATTGAAAAAAAAATGATAGCATATGCCGTATAATTGTTTATCCTTTGTTAATGTAAAGTGCCCAATGTCAACAAGTTCAACCTAATCAACAAATCTTGTATCGTTTCTGCATTAACGAACCTTTATACATTAACGAAACTTCGCAAAAACGAATCTCATTTCATTTTCGGATTAACGAACTTTCGGAATAACGAACTGTAAAAGAAAAAAAAAACAAAAAAACACACGGTTAAGACACTTTTACGGGGCTTCATTTTTCAGAGACACGGCTGCCTTAACTCTTCCAGTACCATAGTCGCTGTTTGCATGTAATGTCAATTGCAATGCCAATGACATGGTTAAGGGTGGTGGTTATGTAGAGTTATTGGCCCGAATTCATGAAGGTGGTTTGATTTAGACCATGGTTTATGCAAATTTCTTCTGCGTAAATACGACTGACAGATTGCGTACGCCAACAGACGTCCAAAAACAAACGCGCATTGATGCGCGCATGTTACAGGTACGTCTAAATCACGCTTGTTTTTGACCATGGTCTAAATTGAAACCACGGCTTAAACCCAAACCACCTTCGTGAAATTGGGCCATTGGGTCTAGAATTCCAGAATTCCTGAATATCTCGGTGAGGTCACGTAGTGGGTTTACTTTCTCTCTCCTTTCTTTATCTTCAGGTCGGTACTGTGTCTCTCACCTTCCGACGAGTCTTCTCATCTCATGGCCACGATAACATCGACGACTTTCTGTGAGTACAACTCTCTATTATATTTTGTTTGTCGATGATGAATGTGTGGAATATAATATATCATATATTTATATTTTTCTTTACATATGAATATATATATATATATATATATATATATATATATATGCGTGTACATAACCATATTTTTTAATTGATTTACTTTTAAAATTTTGTCATAAAGGTCTAAGAAATATCACAGTGGTCGTATAAACAGAGCTGTAAGGTGCTCTAATTAGAATTGACCTCATAGAAGATACAGATATATGCTCAACATTCTCTTCTTTCTTTCTTTCTTCTCCTAACCTTAAGACTAAAAGCGCCATGAGCATCTTTTGATGGACTGTTGGGCTATAACAGTATACACTATTATTATTATTATTATTAACATAGCATGTTGCCTCCTATTCCTAAGGTATGACCCGAACCATTGAAATGGACGCCAGATAATTCCAACCCTTCTTAATTTTGCTAACAATACATTCCGGTCGACAGTGACAGAAGCAGGTTTTGATTTTAAAGAGACAGCGCCTACCATACAACCTTTATCTATAAACTGGAGACAACAATTGATAATCCAGCCAAGTGCGGCCAAAACCCAAACCGAGTATTGTTAAGGATACTATGCTGCATTACGTAATCGTATAATTGTATATGAGCAGCTTTTTTTTTTCAAAAAGTTTACGTACAACAGGAAAAAAAAAGATATACAGCGATAATTCACAATGCTATTTCTATTTTGAATAAAGGAAAGATTCTAACGTGCTTCCAATCATCTGAGAAAATCCGCTTCAGAACGACAAATTGATCAGACGCGTTAACCGTGACGCATATACACCCGTGTTTTATAATCCAAAAAGACGTGCACTGATACCATCTGTTCCGGCAGCTTTTGAAGCATCAAGTTCACTAATCAATTCGCGGACACAATCTTCACCAAACAAATCAAGATTTAATGCTGAATTTAACGGCTGTGCTTCTTCATCAACAGAATTTGCCTATTTAATAAAATGAGAGGATGTAAGGATAAATTCAATGAAACAATCTATCATAATTTTCTGTTATGTATCATCCATCCATCTCCTGCATTTTCTAAACTTCAGAATGCTTTTTGTGTTTTGTTATTTTTGCCGTATCAATGGTATATCCATAAATTTCATTTATCATATTTTGTAATGTTGACATATATATGTACTTATATCTTATGTAAAAAAAAATATATATTATTTAAAAGTTTTGTTTGAGATGTAAAAATACATGAACGAATGAATGAAAGTCGTCCAAACATAACAGATCTCGAATAGTCCAGATTAACGGCAATGAGTCTGATTTACTTCATCATAGATGACCAAAACTTTTCCTCATTTCTTCTAAGCTTGTTAAAATATTTATTGACTTCTGTTTTTAAATGACTGCTTTTACTCTGTGTCATGGTACTATATTATTAACACTGTTTCTAACCTTTTTGTATACCTTTATACTATCCAAATACGATCCCGTTCAAGTACAAATTCTGCGCCTTCTTCCAAGACCTTACACTTAAAACAAACTTTGTGTACGTTCACGCTTAACAGTTTCACTCGTGATACATTCAAGAAAGTTTAAAAGTTTGAAAGTTTATCATACTCAACAACCCATATAAGAGAACTTGCCTAACATTTCTCGGATGCTATATATCCTAATTAACAATATCAATAAAAGTATAGACTTCAGCTCTTTTTGATTAAATGTACTGTGACGTCTGTATGAAATAATGCCTCGGCTGGTTGCATTTCACTTCGAGCAGATCTTTGCGCACCATAGACATTATTTTGTAAATTATCAATGCTATGACGATCGCCTTTTTGAACAAAGGGAAGATTCTAGGATTCTTCCAATCATTTGGGTAAATTCCATTATAACACGACAAATCAATTACACGCGTTAACCATGACGTAAATGCATTTGTGTTTCTATTTCCAAAAGACGTGCACTAATACCATTTCAAACAACACGTACATACTCTTAAATAATCACCTCTTCTGACTAGCCAGACATGATGTTGCCACCTATATGATAGCCGTATATTGTTTAGAGTACAAACGACTTTCTCGCACCTACATTATGCTTATATGTACTGTACACATATTTGTACATATACATGTATGTATATGTGTGTAGTTCCATAGATGCTTGTGTGCGAGAGTGTCCCTATATCTATATTATGCATCACTTTATTTTTTTTTTCTGTAATGTCCATCTGTCAGTGTTTGATGAATGTCTGAAACGGGCATTAAACGAGTTTTCCGCAATTAATCATATTCCCACTCCCCCTGGGAAAGTCGTTAAGGTATACGTAATTTCCACATGTGTATATCGCAGTCAGTGACATATGTTATGATATCATAAAATTGCCTAATGATTATTAGAGCAATAACTCCCCTGACTGAATGCATTAATTGTCACTGATATGGTAAGGTTCTATTTCGGCTGTGGAAAAGGAATTGTTATCACGTGATTTTGTGCATAAGAGAAACTGTAAGATATCACAGTTGCCAAACCTTCTGCGTATATGTAGAATGACGACCAAACTTTCCCATCATTATTTCATATAGCATGGTGCTTAACATCAAACCAACCACGGTAGCAGGATGAGAATATATATATATATATATATATATATATATATATATATATATATATACATGTATACACGCTCTGCTGGTCACACCAATCAAAAAAAAAAAAATACAAAGGTATTCAAATAGGTTCCGTTATATTTCCTTAGCATTTATACTTAGATTTAAGCTTTCATAGATTGACCGCCATGTTCTATGTGTTAACAATAATTCATTTACAGTCTAGTTCGAAATTATGCATCATTTTCCTATGTTAGAAATATGAAAATAAATTGAAATTGGAATTGAAATATGTTGTGACAAGTAGGACCAGTGAACTTGAAAACAGGAAACATACCATCTGGACAGAGAGCAAAAGGAGAAGAAGAAGAAGAGGAGGAGGAGAAGAAGAAGGAGGAGGAGGAGGAGGAGGAGAAGGAGGAGGAGGAGGAGGAGGAAGAAGAAGAAGAAGAAGAAAAGAGGGAAAAGGACGAGAAAGGGTTATCGTGAAGCTACTTACGCGTGGGAACTATTTTCGACGTCTTGCCGCGCTATCGATTTTGTCGTGAGATTTAGATTCGGCAGGAAGACTGGGGCATATCTCTGCGTCAGATCTTTTCCCTTCTCAAACCACACGTCACCACCAAACCTGGTATAGAAATCGGAAATCCAGCAGCCACGAGGAGAAGTGGGGGCCGCATTGTGTGGGTTAAGCCCGCGTGCGGACTCGAGCAACGAGACGGCGCGACTCCAGCAGTACCGAGCCCTGCCCTGTTCGCAACGCTTTGAGGTTTGGCGAATGTTATTCCAAAAGCTCGAGAGCCGGATGGGTTAAATTTGGAGGAGAAAATGATTAGTTAAGCGTGAATCCTGGAGAAGATTACAACGGCAGCATCGAGGCGCCAATTCACACCTTGTTTGGCGCGGAATAACAGGTGTACATGATATCCCTAGCCACTTGCAAACCTTTTCACAACTTAAAGATAAATCAGATTATATAACAAGTCTCTCTACTTATGATCATTCCCAACGCCAACCTCAACGCACAGGCCGTGAGTGACTTACCAGCAGAAGAGTGAATAATTCATTTATAATGGAGATCAGCAGATCTGTATTAAATTATTTTGTGGTTTCATAAATTAAGTGTGGTTTGACAATCGATGTATTCTATCCTGCTGCTTATTACACGCAAAATCTCCTGTTGCATTCGATTTTAATGCCTTTCAGCAGTCGGAAATAAATTGAGCTTACTCCTTGAACTCCTGAGTCTGTTATTTAAAATATTGTAATTAGATCGCCTGTCATATCCAAGTATATCGATATCAATGTGGGCGCTTTTTGCTACACCCGTGCGGGAGAATTAGGTTCTAAAGTTTAAGCAGAAGAGCTACAAATCTTGGTCCAAAGACATGTCAAGCACCGGAATTGTATTCTGGGTGTGAATGGGGTGTCTGCGACGTTTAGTAGGTTGTGCCTTGATCGTGTACATGTATAGACAAAATCAATGTCTTTTGAAGCTGCATGATGTAATGCAAAGCTCAGAGATGCAAGATGCCTTTAGCATCAAATTCCTTATGATTGATGCCATGCAGATTTCCATAAACGAAGTCCTTGGAACTGGATACTATTCTCCATTATTCTGATAATACCCCGAAGGTAGCTCACTGCGATAGTTCAAGCTTTCCAAAACAACATGGTTTTAAGCAAGGTCTTCGTAAAACATGCCATTTCTGCGATTACGGAAACGGAGGGAGTGTTTATCATTACAGTGATGGATATCTCTCACCTTCCGAAACTTTAATCGATTAGAAAAATTGAAGCTTGTGTTTCATCGGGGCTAAAATGTGTCGATGGTAAATACTTTGGCACTTGCAGTAACAACAAATAAACGAAAAAGAGTTGGTTGTTTGTCGCAAAATTTAGTGAACTTGAGGTGGAGAGTATTTTCGATCGCCGGTTACGTAGACCAGGTGAATATCATGTAACAAAAGCACTAAAACGCGTTATCGACACCTCTCAACGTGTACGTCGAACCGTCTAATTGCGCGGGCGATGTGTTTCAATTAGTAGCGTGCGCTGCAGCGATTAAAAAAAAAAGGCCAAAAAAGGTCCTTTTCTATAGAGTCTCCTTGAGCCTTTCAGTGTCATGCTATAAAAGCTAATTTGTATGTGAAAGAGGCTATAGGTGAACAGTTTAGGACAATTGTGCTGCCTTTATAAGTCGTGTTGGTGTGCACGCGGGTATTCAAAACTTTGTTCTAGATGTTATACAGTGTGTATAATTGTATGATGATATTAGCAATACGGAAGATACAAGACAAAAGCGACTCTTTATCAAACAGGTATGCTAATATTGACAAGTTTGTATGCTGAATGGTCTGAGGGTAAAAACAACTTAAAAACAGTAATCCTTGAAAGATGGTTTGGGTAAATTTAGTTGGGCACGTGTTTCTTCAAGTCGATATCAAAGTTTAAATTTCAAATCTGGATTCAGATTTTTTTTTTCTATTTTGTTTGTAGATTACATTGTGAAGGAATAACTGAATAACTAACGATTAAAGGTAAAACGTAGAATTCCAGTCAACCCTGTGTGAGCATGTATTATATTCCGTACGAGCACGTGACTGTAACTTGCAACCTATTTGCTCAGGTTGACACGGTACAACGCGCCTCAACTTGGTCAACACTAGACGGTTGTGATCCGGATCAGGAATTTTTCATTATCATATGCAAACCCACTGTAGCATTCTCAACATCGCCACTTTACCGACCATGAGTATCCCGTTTCCATGGAAACATTTGACAGTATAGTTGACGAACATGATAGAACAGCGCGTTGTTTTGTTGGTTTGTTTTTATCATATCTGTGCTCCATATTTACTTGTACCTGATTATGCTATCATGCTTACTTTTACGTAGGCCCCATCACATTTCTCGTAATTTTAACATAGCCCAATACTAATATAAACAGACCTTTGTGTTTATTGAGACAGTTGTACATTCAGGTGAAGTTTCGCCTAATTTGTATTTTGTGATTTTGGTATTGTATTATTGTATTTTTTAATGTTTGTGTGTGTGTGTGTGTGTGTGTGTGTGTGTGTGTGTGTATGAGAGACATTTTATGGAGAAATATGAAAATAAATTGAAATGATCCTAATGTCCCATTCATTATTATGGTAAACCTATTTTTTCTTTCTTTCCGGATTGTCCTTTAACAAAGCTTGGAGTGGTTGTCTGATGTTGATTAGTTTGTCTCCTGCCAGACAAAGTGAACAGTAAATTATTTGTGAGCAAATGTAAAAGAAGCATTATTAGCTGTGTAGCTGTATGATTGGGTATCATTTTGCATAATTCATGTGAGGCCATAAAGCGAGACGACGACTGAACACGCACTCCTGACTGTTTACGTTCTCTCTTTGAATACGAAAAATCAGTCTATCTCTTTTTAAAGAAAATTGGCATCCACTTTTAATAGGGAGGGGGGGGGGAGCGGGCGGGGTGAGTTACCCACATGCAACATGTATACTGCCCCAATTTTTCAATGCATATCACTTGAATATCTGAGAAATCTGAATGTGTATCGTGTATGTTGCTATCTTTGTTCACGTTGGCAGTGATAGTCCGAATGAAATTGGATTGAATCGAGCTATTCCGAACTATATTCTTATTTTATATATCTTTATTCATTCATTATAAATAATTCTTCGCTGTGTAAGGCTGAAGTGAAAATTATTTCTCAAAGTATGATGTCCGCAGATATGCAACATTGGTAATTCAACACAATGCATAATGTATTATATGGAACAAAACGAAATTAGGTTCTGTGCCTACACAATTCAACATCGAATCGATACACCGTGTTGCTGTGCAGACGGGAGCAGAAATCTGAGATTATATGTCCAAGTATTGCGAAATATTTACTTTTGATAAACATAAAATGTCAAAAAAAAAGAACAAAAAAGGGTTTCAAAATTAGGCAAAACAATTAGCACGTCAGAGTGTATCAATTAGCTGTGACGGAGCAATGACCATACAGGGTCTGTGGATGGGCTCACGAACAACAGCGTGAGCATATCATGCAGAGGTACAATTTCATGTGTTTCGTTTTGAATATGCAGGAATGTAACTCAAAGTGAAAATAGTTGAACGTCATCGTCATACATTGTGTAAAATAATGGCACTATTAACGATATTAAATGGCCTACCCAAACACTGTTGGGTGACTATTCACAACGCAACCACGTGACCACTATTTAGACAAGAAATAAAGTTTCCTCTCATCCTTACTCTATCTGCTTCGCATCGTAACGGGGTCATCCCACGAGCACCCACGAGTCATACTGCTCACGAGCTCGACACTAGTCAAGTATTGATTATAATTATATATTGATATTTTTAATGGATTATTATGTATAAATGGTAAATGAATTGGATGTTTTGGATGTCTGGAGGGGGGTATATCCATGATCTGGGAGGGTGGGGTGGTGATATCTTGGTTATATTTATGTTAATTCTGTGATTATTGTGTAGATTTGTGTTATGAAAATTATTATGTTAAACCTTACTTTGTGGATGTAGTGCAACAAATGTTGATGTTTTTGTTTGTTTTTATTTAAATCATTTCTTATCATGTTAATATGATTTATGTACATTGATTCACGGCCCCATTGAAAAAGAGCATTTGGTGATTGGGCTTTTTTATCCGTGGTAAAATAAAATGAATGAAATGAAATGAAGTAAGACTCACAAGTTCGACACTAGGTGAAAAAGGCCTGCGATCTCGACACTGTGCACATCAAGCCCCGTGATGTATGTCAAACTCATGGGCCTTATTTGCCTAGTGTCAATCTGGTGGACCTTTCGCTCGTGGGCCTATTTTACATGATGTCGAGTTTATGGGTCTTGTTCACTACCTTCTAGCTCCCGGGATGTATGACTCGTAGGCTGTATTGACTCGTGGATGTCGGGATCGTGACGTGCACCCTTGCGACGTGGTCCTTAGTCCGTACAAAGTTTACTTTGGTTTAATTGCTGTATTTCTTTTTATTTGCAGGTCAAGTAACAAATGGATATTAAGTATGAAAAAAGGACAGATACAAATCACTAAAGAAATTGTCAATTTCATTAAAACTACCCCTTAAAATATCATATATAGGAAAACAGCGATATTGCACACTATGATCATACGTAAAAATGTAGACAAGGGAGGAAATAATACAGAATACCGTCATGATAAGCAGAGTTGCACTTTTCAAAGTGGTAAGATTTCTCCGATTGTACTACGCAAAAAAAAAAATGATGCAATACAGCCATATCTTAGGAATGCGAGCGAGAATAAATTCATTGAAAAACGTTCCATCATTTAGTGACGTTTAAGGGTTGAGTGACACGGAGAGGTTTTATTCATGCCATCGTCACTCATCTTATACAAAGCAAATGAAAGGTCTTCGGGTAGGAAACAAAAGTGAAATACTTAAAATGCGCGAACGGCATTGACCAGCCTTCACTTTACATGAGCTGTTATTATGACAAAATCTTGTCACGTTGATCAACGACAAAATTGTTTGAACATTTAGTATCCAACTGGTCTCATTTCCTGTATTTCAATGTTTTCTTCACAGGAGAACAGAAGGTCTAGACAATGAGTTTACGGTAGAGGCGTTAAGACAAGTAGATGACGATGTTACGATCTGCTTCAAACCATGCAACGAGGAACTTCTCATTCACGTCACAACCAAGGGTGCCAAGATTTTAGGTGAGTTTCCCCTCCTTTTCGTAACCCTCCACGCGGAAGGTCATGGACCTCGTTTGTTGTTCACTGTTTTCATGTTATAAATCATATCATGGATTTACGGTGTTGTTGATGTTTGTTTGTTTGTTTTGTTTGTTTTATTTTGTTTTGCTTTTTTGTTCAACCCGACCGATCGTGCACCTCCGGAGCTGGAGCGCGGTGAATGACTTAGGTTGACCATGCGTCGGAACTACTGCTTCTTATTGTTTTTATCCTTACACTTCTGATGATCGAGTCCTACGAGAAAAGTTTGAGGCAAAGTCACATACACGCACACACACAAAGTTCATAGTTAATAGTTTAAGAGTTCAGAGTTTATTGTCATTGCATGTCACCCTTTATATACTCGTAGGGTATTGGGAATATAACAATCAATTTCACGCATTTTATATAATTCATACTTATCTACAGGGATATTTACAGTAAATTAGTATACAATGTAATCAATGATGAAAATGGTTCAAAATAGCTAAGAATATTGTTGTCATACATAAAATCAGTAAAAGAATAAAGTAATAACATGTGAAACTGAAGAGGAATATCAAAAGGCACCAGTAAAGCTTAATGATCTCGAGATAGATAAAATTGTAAAACAAACAAACAAATCAAAAGCGAAAAGTTTTACATGTACATGTAAAAGGAGACAAACAGACAGACAGACAGACAGACATAGATACATGGATAGGTAAATTGCTAGAGAGCTATGATATGACACATGTATGGATTATGATCCCCTTCACTTGTTTTAAAAGGATGGTACAGTATTGGTGGATGCGAAGATTGGGCTTTTAACTTTTTGTGAGATACCAAGAAACCACTTATGAAATAGTATAGAGCATACTATTCTAAGACAAATTGTTATATATTATTTGATGAAAATCGGTTTCGGAATGGCTGAGACATCCCAAAACAAAGTGAAATAAAGCGATCCTAATAAAAGGTGGGTCCCACCTTTTATTAGGATTACTCTGTTTTGGGTGTCTCAGCCATTTCAGAACCAATTTCCATCAAATAAACGTAGAATTCCTCTTGGAATTACTTGATCTTTCATATTTCACAGGAGGCTTCTCATCACCTCACCCAAAAATGTTAGAAACCTGAAGTTAGGTCTCAACCAAAACTATACGATCCCTTTAAAAGGTGTCCTAATCATGCGTATCACCATGCAGACGCCACGGTTACCTAGACCATAGTTCATTCTCTCCGTCTGGAGGCACATATTATGACCAAAACTGCTTTTTTCATTCCCGTACTGCCAACATCGTTTTCATTATTGGTGAAAGTGGTACATTTTCCATTTCCCGACTGTTCTAACTCTTTCCTTCTTCTCGCCCGTCACAAGGGGGATATAAGGGGGTGGTGCAAACATCTTATCACCTTCTCTTATCTCTATCTCTTACTTAGTCACTAATGTCTGTGTTCTCCCAGCCATTTCATTTGATTTTTTAAAGTGGTCTAAGAGAAGTCAGATCCTCTCAGATAAAAACGATTTCCCACTTATGAACCGACAACCATTAGTTATTTAAATGTTGAGAATGAAATGCCGTGTCAACTCGGATTTGCCTCACTAACCTCCTGTCGAGTATCCATTTGCACTTTCCTACCCTCCTCTCTTTCTCGAGTACAAGTGAATTTGTTTCGACGATATTCGTTGCAGCAGTGCACATCATTGTTTTCACATCAATAATAACACAAAATTGTAGAAAGCAGCGATTTATTACATGAAAACGTTCACTTATGTCCCTGTTGGAAGGAACACAGTGTCCCATCACAGTGTGTTCACAATAGCCCGAATTCACTAAGATGGTTTAAATCTAAACCATGGTTTATGCGTTGATAAACGCATGTCAAAGGTACGCCTATCTAACGCTTAATAGACCATGCTCTAAATTTGTACCATGGTGTAAGTTTAAACCACTTTCGTGAATTCGGGCCAATGTGTTCACACAGTCGACTATGTGAAAACGCTCAATTGAAATAGTGTGAAAGTGATTTCACACTGTGATGTATTTTTTTTTTCACAGAGAGTTCACATAGTAACGCTCTGTTTAAACTGTGAATTGATGATTCTCAACGTGTTCACACTGTTAAAACGCTCAAATTCAACAGTGTGAAGAGATTTCACACTGTGTTCACACTGTGGGACACTGTGTTCACACTGTGGGACACTGTGTTCACACTGTGGGACACTGTGCTCTTTCCTGCAGGGTGTTTTCTTCATATTGAAATGACCGATTCTACATTTTAACATGCTTAAAGTTTAAACAGCCACACTTTTAAAGTTCAAAATTGTGCGCCTTTTAAGAGAAACTTTGCAAGCAAAAAATAGTACCGAAACGACGTCTATCGACAAAAAAAAAAAAGCTTCGTATCACATTAAAATGACTATAACGCAGCGGTAAAATGTTATTAAGGAACTTAGAATGGCAGTATCTGGTTCGAATTTCGCCCTTTGATTGCACCAATGTGTTCGTCATGACCGTGGCGGAGAAAAAAAAAGAGGATACCTGCCACTATTGGCACCACTTTCCATTGGAATAGTGGTAGCACGGATAAGGCTACCATCGGTTGATAAACCCACATTACAAATGTCATAATCGTCAATAAAATCAACTAACCTCCTAATATCCTGCTGCGCTTAAAGTTTATCAGGCAAGAATCGAGTAAATGTTTCTTTAAAATAATGTGAGAGGAAAAAAGATCGTTTAACCCACACTTGCTTGACACAAATTTAATTACCGTCCTGGTATACTTGTCGCTCTCATACGAAAGTGCCTAACAGTCGTCACTGCTTGTTAACGTGCTAATTCCTACCTTTTTTCCCCCTCAAAACCTCTTGAAATATGGATGAAAATTTGATTACCAGATGGACATCCAGCTACCAATACGAGACCAGTAGAATTGTTGCTTTCATGGAAGGATCGGCTACCGGCACACTGACATCTTTAATGCAGCCTCAAGTTGGAGGAAGTAATCAGGTTGTAATTTGACTAGGTAACGTGCGCACCGCAGTTCTATACTCATTAGCGTTCATACACGAATTCTCCTATTTACAGAACAACGACCAGTCGTGTATATGTTTGAGCAAGAGCACAACTTCTCCCGATAGTAATTCTGCCTTCGCGTCAATCGTCATGAAACCTGAGAGACGCGCAACATGCTTTTCAAAAACAGAAGTGCAAGATTTGTCTAATTTCTGGGTTACATGATAGTAATATCCGCCTATAGGCTTTGCAACACCTCCTGATGTTAGCTTTTACAGGCTTCACACGTTTCAGCACTTTGATATAAAGATACAGCATTTTTTGCATATCATTGCAATAAAAAATGTTATAGAATGGGAAGTTGACTGTACATACTACTTAACAGTTGCAACTCCCTGCTACGATTAATATTTATCCGAGTCATTTTGTTTGTTTGTTTATTGTGCTTTCTCTATGGTATATGAAAATAAAAGGCCTTCACCTTAAGGTAATGAATCTGGGCACCGAATGATAGTTAGTCGCCAGAAAAAATCTAGGGGCGCTAGTGTCAACAACGACCCCGTGCACACCATGCCCATCAGAGGGAAGTGTTTAAAAAGCTGGGGAGAGATTTCGCGAGGGTGACGAACACTACTTGTTCAGCTGCTGCCCCACTGTCATACCCCGACAGTCTGAGTCGCGGCAAACCTTCAACACTGGTCTGACAGTAACTAATTTCTACCCCTCCCTCCCCTCACCCCCCCCCCCCCCCCCACACACACACAAATTTCTCTCTTCTTTTTTAAGACATTAAGCGATTCACTATCCTGGCAAACCAGGACAGATGGAATGATCTACGAAAATGTTTCCTGCTTCGGTCATAATTCTAAAGAATATTTGCGGATGCTGCATACCTGTTGTCATGGGGATGTTTGTCAAAAAGAAAGAAGAAAAGAAAGCATGAAAAACAAATACAGACTAAAAACAACAACGGATGAATTAATCAAATTCTGATGTTCAGAAGTCTGCTGTGTTTACTCCAGTCCCCCCCCCCCCCAATATTCCAATTAACAGAACATGTAGATTATGCGAAGTGCGAATATCCATTTGTTTTGGTATAGAGCACATTTTGAAATGGGTTTCAAAAGACGCATCGGTAAATAATAAGTTAAACTACTGTCTGATATGAAAGAGAGTAGGAAGAGAGGTGTGGAATGTGGAAAAAGCTGTCGAGGGATTCAATTTCCCCTATACACCCTTGGAGTAACGGTGCACTGCCTCGCAAAAACCGTAGACCTGAAATAACCTTGAGGAACAGTTCATTGACGAAAACACACGAATGGAAATTATGATGGGCAGCCGAAGTGTTTTGATAAACACTCGTGGATTTATCTGTCAATAGGGATAGATCTCGTGCAATCTCCAACGTCAGCTCCTATTTGTCGATCTATCAAACGTAATTCGCAATTTGCCGCGCTAAATAATAGCTTTTATTACTGCTGGTATGGACGGGAGGGGGTTTCGGCAGCGAATGCAAGCATTCTGCGTCGCGGAAGGAGCCGGGCATGGAGTACACGGTACACAGACTACGTGCATCTAAGCTACTTGAGCCTTAAATGTAATTGATAGCTATACGCGGTCTGATGCATCGGGCAAAGCGCAGCATTTGTGGATGCAAAGCCCCAAACGTTTCTTAGCTGCCAGTTCCAGCTAGAGGTGCACGCTCTCAAGTTTCTGCTTCAAAACCAAAAGAATGTTCGTTTTCTTTCAGTCATACGCCATTCATGCAAACATGCCCAGATTGATGTCAAATTTGCTGAGATGTTTCTTGTGTTCTCAATTAATTGGCTGGCGAGATCCTCAGTATAATACGGTAATCATAAAGGACAACTGAAGACGGAAGACGTATAGAGCAGCACCGTTAGATAATTGCGTTTCTCTTCTTTCTCTCTCGCTCTCTTTCTCGGTATACCTGTCTTTCTTATATCTCTCTCCTCCTGTCGCTGTGTCTCTCCATCTCCCCATATATCTCTATTTCTCTTCTGTGCACTGACCTTAGTCTTTATGTTCGAGACTTGTGAGTGGATTATCAAACAGGTGCTTGCTTTTTGGTTTTCATATCTTAATAAAAAAAAAGATAAGAACATCAAACACTAATAGAAGAAATCACGCTAGAGTCAAGTGGGGACCAAGTCATGATCCCCTGCATTGATTGAATACAATATTTTTCCCTTGAGGTCCGCATATGCTGTATAGCTGACGATAAGTGCTACAGTTTTCTGTGTTTGTTTTTTGTTTTTGTTTGTTTTTTTTTTCTTTTCAGAGTTCACTGCGGATCTTTAGTGCCATTCAAAATAGGAAAATCTAAAACACAGGCAAGTCTAAGACAATCAGAAGACGCAAAAGTCCTACACGGTGATGCTTCAGACGTTTTTTCTGAATATGAATCAGGATTTAGAAGTAGGTTCTGGTCTCTTATTATCCGAGAGATAAGTGTAATTCTCCAAAGAATTTATATTCTGCACATCCGATTCTAGTCACCAAAAATGGGTAAAAAGAGTGATCTCGTTTTAACTCCAGATATCTCAAGGCACTACTATGAGGTTAGATTACCTTTTACATGTTTGACCTCACTTCGCCTTCTTCCGCAATGGGATGCAACTTTATGAATAGAGTGCATATAAGTATATCTGAAACAAAATCATCATCATCAACTCGCAGATTAATCGTGATAGAATTATCTAGTCCCCGAGTGATTCTGCCGTTTTATATTGCACTCAAGGTATCGCTGTGATGATAAAGTGACAAGAATGGTAGATTATGTCAGGACAAATGTCGGATTTCAGTTTACACATGACTTTCACTTCACAAGATTAAAAAGGTCATTGTCTGACCAGTATACCGTCCAGAAAAGTATTTCATGCGCTCGTTTCCTCCATATGGTTGATATTATGCCCATGTGAATGGAACAAAGCCAGGGATTTGATGACACTGCAAAATCATTTTAGTTCGTTCGTTTGTTCGTTTGTTCGTTCGTTCGTTCGTTTGTTTGTTTATTCGTTCGTTCATTTGTTCGTTCGTTTGTTTGTTCTTTCGTTCGTTCGTTTGTTCATTTGTTCATTCGTTTGTTCGTTCGTTCGTTCGTTCGTTCGTTTGATTGTATGTATGTTTGTATGTTTGTTTGTTTGTTTGTTTGATTGTTTGTTTTATTGGTTGATGGGTCGGTGGGTCACTCGGTTGGTTTGATTTTCTCAGCAACCCTTTGACTGTTCTCTCTCTCTCTCTCTCCCTCTCTTTCTTATCGCCTTCCAGGTTTAGAGTACACGGTGTTCATGGAGAGGTTCGGGGAGGAGTTTTTCAGCCTGTGCTACGAGCTATACGGGACTTTTCTCGAAGCGCTCGGAGGCTCTCTCGTCGATTTCTATAGCAACATCGACGGGCTCCAACAACACAACGCCTCACTCAAGCTCTACGACGATATCAAAGTAAGAATGGGAGTACTTCAGCTGTTTTAAAGGAGAATTTGCGGGTGGTTTCCAGACTTTCACGTTTGAACAACTATGAATTGGTTATACTGGGTACAGAGTTTCAGAAGTTATAGTGATTGTGATAAGGAATAAGAATGTTTTCAAAATTCGTAACAAATCACAATGAACGAGGATGATAACAGCTTCACCATAAGAATGCATAAGTGTGGGCTCAAGGATGATTAAAAGAAGAAAGCATGTAGAACTTCTAAACAGGTGACCTTGTCAAGCAAGCGGTATTGTAATTGAATTACACTGCTATATTTCTGAAATATGTGAGCCTCCAACTCATGCATTCTTATGGTGAAGCTGCTATGCCATCATCCTTCTTCAGTGTAATTTGTTTGGGGTTTTCGAGAGTTGGTTTCCCTGCTCAAGAACCACAATTAATCTAAAATCAATTAATCAATAATCTTAACATAGATCTGTCAATTTATGTACTACATAATGATTGTAAAACTATGAAAATTGTGTGAATTGCCCCTGTTAAAATTGAATGTCAGTCGCATAGAGCGGAAATGTGGGACACATACGGCTGTACTTGAAGGAAACTTTGCTATAAGTCAACTTAGAGGGATCGACTGCTCATTGTATAACTACGAATCACATTTTGTCTTCTCACGAACCAGTTGCACCATTCTTTTCATGGAGAGACATCCAGTCAGCAGCTAAGACATATTCAACCACAGTGCCGTGTCTTGCAGCAAAATCCGAAATTCTCTTTTCTCATATATATGATAACTTTATACATACCGCCTTAATTAGGTAAATATTAAACAGTCCCAAGCAGTAGACTGCTTTGGTAGTTTAAAAAGTCATGCATAACTTTTCAACTGCTTTTTTCATTTTGTAACAAAGAAGATAACTACCCAAAAAAATAACAAATGCAAGCTCGTTGCAGTAATGAAATGCATTTAGTGTACATAGAGATTGATTGAATGGTTTGATACAACTGTGTCTGATAAGATGGAGAAATATGCATAGATTTGAATACAGTAATGTTATTGACCAACGTGTTATGCATCAGTCTACGCACTGCGTGAGTGCATTATATTTATTATGACTTAAAGTCATGAGCACGTCAGCATGTTCAGAATGTAGGTAAGAAAAAACGGAATATGAAAGAATATGCAAGTGTATCTTTATATGTATATCTATAAAGACATGTTATTTTCAGAGTGTGACGTATGAGTTTGTAGGCAGCAACGATACTGCGGATGATATATTTCCTCTCGTATGCCTATGACAGTGCTGCTAAATTAAAATGATTATTGTGCGTCATAGCACACTGCGAAGTTTTTCATCTAAGCCTATTCGTTCTTAGAAAAACAAAGATCTTATGCCCCCCCCCCATCCTTACAAAAAATAAGACAAAAGCAACCCGAAAACTTATGCAGAACCCAGTTTGCAGAGAGAAAGTAAGTAAGATCTTAATTTAAAACTTGTTATCTTAGCTTCTGGTTATTGCCTTGCGTTTTTTGTATTCGTTCTTCTTTTCCCTCCAAAAAAGAAGGATTCGTACAGCAACGATTCCTGTCAAGAATACTTTGCTGAAGCGGACAGGATAATTGTCAGTGTGTGGGAAATTTATTAGTAATTGATTAGTTTCGGATGGATCCTACAAGACTACAAAGGGTTTCGGTAATTCGACTTGAAATTCGTTTGATGCGCATTAAAGTGACAAGTGGTGGAGTGCGCCAGACAGCACAAAGCTAAGAGAGACGGTCAATATCTGTTTTATATTTCAGCCGAGAGTGGATTTACGTGCATGGATATAAATCGTGAGTTTTGAAAATGCGTTTCTCGGCAACACTATTTTGTTCGGCGACAAAATCATTTCGAGTCATAATGATATTCTGAAAGGTACTTGATTCTTTTTTATTTTAAAGAATCCTTAGAAAGGATATGCCTAGCCTTAAATGAAAAATTCGCTGATATCTAAATAATTCAATCACTTTCCAATTACTGATAACAAAATCACTGGGATTGATTGATGCTAGTAAACATTATGTTTCCACCCAAACTTGACGCGAGTGGTGTTGTGGTAATAGGACACCAGCCCTGTAAGCTCTCATGTTAGAGTAAATGCTATGATATTCTCACTTTTTAAAACGAAGTCAGTCTGATATAAGCTTTTAGCAATGCTCTCACTGAGTGAATTGAATTGTGACGGTGATGTTTGTGAATATCATAGCATACTTCGCAGTATGAAATGTTGAAAGTATTTTGAAAAATGCACATAGCTCGTGCTATTTGTCGTGATGTTTCCTAAGTTTATGAAATACTTAAACAACTAGTAAAAGTTGGTTGAATAGTAAGAAAATGCAATATCTATACTTGTTCCTTACATTTTACTTTTTTCCTTTTACTGTAGCTTTGAAAATGTCTGTCAATAACAACTCGCTGGAAAAAAAAAAACACTAACAAACCATTTATCCGTTATATTTTCGATAATATGGGATTAAGATAGACAAATATTTCCATGACTGATTTTACTTTTCAATTATAAGTCGCATGCAGTGTTGTTGTTTTCACAGTAGATCTCATTGAACAGAAAGGTAGCAATAGTGTTGCTTAAATGTGTTTGAATGATTCTTCCCACTCTAATGTCTTTGATAAAAACAGATAGTTACTTACGAATATCCGTTTTGCATGAAAGGATGCAATCGGGTGAACAAGGAACTATTAATTCATTTTCACTTTGCAAGTATTGCCAAACGAATATAGTATTTGGGTAGGATACAGTTGTATGAGCGAAATAAAGAAGTATAGCATGCTAAAAAGGGAGACCCTTAGAAAACACAGCACACTGTGTGAGCAATACTCCCCTGTAAACATATCCCTTGTTTGAAGTCTATGGGCTCGTATCTTGTTTATTCCAGTAAAATATGGGTTGTTAGTCCTAACCCATGATCCGAGAGTCTCTATGGTTTCTTTCAAGTTTACGCTCTATCATAATACACACAAGAAAAGAAAAACAACAAGAAGTCAAAGAACTAAACCTACCAACGACCTCGCTGTGTTTGAGCATCTTATGTTAGTAAGATAGTAAGTGTGCAATAGAGCTAACTGTATTCGTCCTCATATACAAATGACTGTTAACAACAAGACATTGTTGGATTCTCAATAACTCCTTAAATCAACTCTTTAAAAAGATTTTTTACGTTGCATGGGTTCTTGTAGGAAAAGCCTTTTCATTTCCCAATAAGCAGCGGGTGTTTCCTGTAGCATCTAACGTGATATCAATAATTTTGTTTGTTTATTTGTAACCACCTAGCCACCATCATATCGCTGCTCAACCTCTGATGGAGACCACACCATTCTACTTCACATGTACTCGGACAGCACCTGTATCTCGCAAAGCATGGTGGGACAGATCAAAACGGCGTCCATTTTGTTGTTCAATACGTTTGTAGACGTGCAAATGGGTGAGCGCGTAGGAAACCATTCAGTGTATGTAATTCAGCCCCTCCGGGACCATAGCAACGGGGAGACGCCGTACGGCGACCCTGCGGAGGCCCTGTTGAACACACACATCTTGTCTACGAGGAGAAAAGATTCCAGACTGTCCGTGAACACCTTCAGCTCTGCCTTTCCCTTCCATATAATGTTCAACAGGCAGCTCCTCATTAAGCAGCTGGGTGACACCATTGTCAGAATGATGGCGGCCCAGCTGGCCTCCGATGGACTTAACTTCAACTCCTACTTCGAAGTCCTTAAACCTTCGATGGCTCGCGTCACGTTTGAAACAATCCTGGCAAACATTAATAAGAACTATGTACTAGCAACGAAGGGAGTGTTGTCAGGCCTGTCTAGCTGTGAGAGCAAGTACTCGGTAAGTCCATTCTTCTTATTTTCTATGAAGTTTGAGAAGTTTAGAGACGAGTGTGTGTTGCGTGAACACGTTTCCTTATGTAGCCATTGTTTCGGGTTGTTGTTGGGGTTTTTTTTTTTGTCTTCTTCCCCTCCCCTTTGGACCTTTACATGTACATGTGACAAGTTTCTACCCTCTCGTTTTGTTTTACCAACACTCGAAGCGATGCGTTTGTGTGTTGTTGACTACAACCCTCACAAACTACAAATAGAAACAAGCAACCTGTGATGTTTTCTCAGTTACCATAAGCAACCAAAACCTTGGAAGTCTTATTTCTACGTCTTGTGATGGTCACATGTGACCACTGAACTTCCTTTGAGAATAGGTTCCCTGGACTTAATGTTTCCCCTCCTTAATTAGATTCTACTGCGCAGCATGTTGTGAAGGAATTCCACGTGAGTATCACGTGAACAAAAAGCGATTTCTTTTTCTGACGTCACACGGTGAAGGGCATAGGGTTGTTTTTGTGCAGATGATCGAAAGAACTTTGCATTTTGTTTCTCATGAAATACTGAACCTTTTTTGCTCTTATCCTTCATAATATCCCGTGTCACTTCTCGTTGAATCGCATTTTGTTCCTTGTAGAATGAGCAAAGCAACTCATGGCAATCGGCCCGGGGATAAAGTCGGTAGAATTTGATTTTAAGCCGCCGCTACAGGCGGGACTTGTGAACATTGATTGGGCGATGCGATGATTGTAACTATCGAGCAGCCGTCCGACTCTCCTTGAAAAAGTGCCGTCGGATGAATTTGGTGTAAGTGTGTGCTCCTTAAGACAATCGTCTGGGTCGTTGGTGGTAATTCTGTCACCTTCTGGCAACAGATCCCCGACTGTGGCTCCATCGCGGCAAATGCACTAGCCTTCGTTGTAAGGATGCGCGGGAAACGCGGTGAATTGTCCTTGTATCTCGTCCCATATATCGACAGTTATCACCTGAGAATTGCAATATTCATTGTCACGAACTCGTGAGAGCGGCCAAAAACAACAAAAACATCAACAGCAATGAGATAGCTTTCTCTTTGACTAACCAAGACCATACTAAAATGACACGAACTTTATCTGATTTTGGTTCCCTTCTCATCACCAGTCATAAACACACACACACACACTCGCACACACACACACAGACAGACACAAAATCGAAAAACAGATACTAAGTATGACAATTAAATGATTTCCTGTCCTGCTCATTCTTGGGGTATATTACAAGAATCTGAAAACATGAAGACACATGAAGACATGAAGAAGATCGAGGAAGTCCTGCCCCCGATGTTCCTATTATTCTTTCTCTCCCTCTCAGTTTTTATCGCCTTTCCATACTCCTCCCCATTCTCCTCCTCCTCCTGCTCCTCATATTCCTCATAATCGTCCTTGTTTTTCTCTATTATCCTCTCCATCTTCCTCTTTCTTCCCTTATCCTCCTACTCTTCTTCCTCTTCATCCTCCTCCTTTTTTATTCTTTTCTCCATCCGCTTCCGTTTTCTCCTCCTCCTCCTGCTCCTCATATTCTTCCTATTCGTCCTCCTCTTACTTTATTCTCTTCTCCATCTTCATCCTCCTTCTTCTTCTCCTCCTGCTCCTCAGTTTCCTTCTATTCATCCTCGTCTTCCTTTATTTTTTCTCCATCTTCCTCATCTTTCTCCTCTATCTCCTACCTCCTCCTTTTCTTCCTCTTCATCCTTCTCTTTGTTTATTCTCTTCTCTCTCCCCTCCTCTTTCTCCTCCTCCTCCTCCTCCTCCTCCTCCTCATATTCCTCCTTTTCGTCCTCGTCTTTTTCTCTTCTTTGTCATCCTCTTTCTTTATTCTTCTCTCCTTTCACCTCCTCTTTCTCCTCCTCCTCCTCTTCCTCGCACCCTCATATCTCTCTATCTTTCCTCATCCCCTCTTTCCTACGCCTTTTCCCTCTAATGAATATGATACTCTTGCTGTGTGTATATTCGCCCCATACCGCACCAGGTGGGAGCCAGAGTGTTGGGAGTTTTTGTCGAGCAATCTCACAAGTAACGTCGTCCGGTGGCAAGTTTCCTTTGGTAAATATTTGCAGCCTTTTCCCTCCCCAAAGAAATCAAGATGTGTTTGTTCCTTAGATTTGCTAATCCCGCCAGGCATAGCACCATGTTGGAGTCATCTACCGCAGACTTTCTTTCTCCCCTGGGTCTTTTGGGGGTCGAGGGGAAAAAACAGGTCAATTTGATACAATACCTATCTCGTTGGCCGCAGTATCAAAAGCATTGCGATATTACGACCTTCATCATGCCAGGGCTAACCATCATGAACAGACACACTTTGACATTTTCGGCCTTGTGCCTGATGCGGGGACAATTTCGGAACACCATGTAGTCTTATTCATTCGATTACGACTAAAGTTTATTCCAGGATGAGCTCTTATGACTCCGACTTCCCAATAACATTCAAGATGCCCCTACCTCTGCCATCATCATACCAGCGACAATATCGTTTGTCTAGAGCTTTAAAGGACCCTCGCATGTCCTTGCTAGCAGCTCCCGTCAATTTCTCAAGGAATCTTGGTGTCTTGTAGACCTGTTAGAAGTCGGTCAGTCAATTTGGTCGTAACTGTTCTCTCGAGGGCAAATTCCATTCCATTTGAATGCGTTTTTCGGTGAACCATGCACCAAGAGATATTCCCTGTCTCGTCCATTCAAGTCAAAGTTCAAGTTGATATCAATGCAATTCGCAACAAGACAGAAGGAAATGTTTATTGTTAGTCCTTCTCTTAAATCGTGTATGTGTACTACAAAAACAAACAAACACGAAGTCAAGTTATCATATTTCAAGGTTGTTCATTTTATCATCGAATGTTAGCCTGTCCATTAAAGCCAGGTAAAACACACAAACACACACACACACACACACGCACATACAAAGTCAATCTAGATCTTAGTGGATTTAGTCGATGATATCAAGTTCTGTGATTTGCATGTTTTGCGGAAAGAAAAGTACCTCAAAATGTAGGCCCAAGTTGCAGGGACTGTCATTCTTTTTTCTTTTTTTTTTTGCCTATCATCATTTTTCATCATAAATCTAAAGTAGATCGAAACACATTCTGGAATGTTTATTGTTGATCCTTCTGTTAAATCATGTATTTGTATTACAAAAACAAGCAAACACGAAAGCAAGCTATAATTTTTCAAGGTTGATCATTATTTTTATCATCGAATGTTATCCTTCCATGAGAGCCAGGTAAAAAAAAAGAAAAAGAAAAACACATACACATACACATATACATATACATACAAAGCCCATCCAGATCTTAGTGGAACTAATCAATGATACCTTGTTCTGCCGTAGATTAACTATATAACGTCTGTATATTATCTTGATGTAATTTGCAAGTTTTGCAAAAAGAAAGGTACTTCCAAATGTAGGACCAAGTTGCAAGAACTCACATTTTCCATCAGATATCTAAAATAGATCGGAACACATTCTGGAATAAAAAGTCCCATTTGGCACCCTATTTTAAACATTTGCGATAATAATTGGCAGCAGAAAGTCAAGGGTGCACTGATCTACATTCGGGCACGAAAAGAGACCGGAAAGTGAACGCAAAGGGAACGGCATAATCGTCTATACCAACAATGTCGTCTCACAAAATGACGATACGCATACTGGCGTATTCTGCCCACCCACCCGGGAAAGAAGCGGGCTGCGTCAAAACGGATGCACACCCTTGAATTTGCATTTAGGAGGTAATTTATTCAATTAGGTGGTGGCAAGTTCTGTCTGTCTGATGGAATGCGAGGAAAGCGTCTCTCATGGCGATCGCAGGTGTCGTGGGGCGCGGTTTAATTTGATTAATAATCACTGACTGAGGAAGATTTAAGCGTTTTAGTTGCAGGGACGCCTTCCACTCCGAGGCAGGGTATATCAGCTAAACCCTATGCAACCATTTTGTTCAAAGTACATGTTTGGAGTGGAAATTTAATTTGAAAATAAAACGCACACCCACATGTATGAATTAATATGTCCCAATGGGAAGCCTTACATTCCAAATCTCATTGTGATCATGACTTATAGATTACTGATTGATACATTGTTTTAGTGTATTATGTCGTCATGGCAACCATTTTGAGTTCGTATACACTCTCCTTTGGTAACACTTTACACACACTAAAAAAACAACAAGAAACTCCCCAAGAGGGTTTTCGTGCGTTTCTTGAACCATTGATCGAATGTGGATGTCGAAATGTACAATACATAGAAGGTCGCTTCGCCTGTACTCGCACATATTGCATTGAGTTCGGAATTGGGAAATCACCGAGCTGTTATTGTAGATGGGGCCCAGTCCTAAATTGTGATTGACAGGTCTGGGAAAAATGAATTCTCCGCGGATATTTTTAAGTTCACGTGGGAGGTACGTTTGGTCTTGGTTATTTGGATGCCCGAGGATGATTATCTCTTGCATAAACACTCATTTTGCTAACCAAATAAATTATGATATCAGCAATATCATAATGGAGTTTATTTCAAATTTGGAAGAAACAAAAAATCAGAGACTCTCAGAACAAATGTCATGATATACACTCGGATGGTTACTGTCACGAAATCTGTGCGTTTTGCGTAGTGAAAGCTTTTGTCCATTGAAAAGGTCGAAACTACCTTTAATGGTTAAATGGTGTCACGAGACATTAAAGGGACCTCGGCATACTCCGTCTCTAATAGGGCCTAATTCGACCCCCATTCAGGCTAATGAAACAGAAGTGATGCATTAATTGACACTCAGCCTAGCGTGAGTTTGCAGCATACTGTCGGGGATGGTCTCAACATGTTTCACCCTTGAATGAAACGAGATACGCGGTCCCGACAGAATGCAGGAATGCGGGACAAGGCGAGGGCAGAGACACCTTAAGCAAACAGGAGCGCCTGCAAGTGACTAATGGTCTCCCAGTGCTCCCAAATTACGGATGAACTCACTTAACGCACACGTTCACTCACTGTGTCCGTAAATAACCCATGTCCCATAATACACCAAAGCAGGGTCAGTCATGTACGTACTGACTCACTCACTTTACTAAGAAACTCACACACCTACACCAACACATACACTTACACCTACACAAATATATACACTCACGCACGCGCACACACACACTCGTATAACACAAAAGATACACGAATACATATTCATACGTAATTATAATTTACATACCCACGTCTTCAAGGCGCCATGCAAAAAAAAAAAGAAAAGCAAAGAAAAAGAAGAAAGTAATGAGAAAGAATGCATAAATAGGTCGAAAGAAAAGATATTTAAAGATATATGCCTTTCAATAGTTTCAAACAAATGGCGAGAGAAAATAATGCGATACAAGTCTCGGACTAGGGTAAAGACCTTAAAAAATGAACACAGGTGTGTTTGGAATAATGGTTCTCTTCTAGTTAATATTTTTTGTCAGAAATTCTGACCTTACATCAAGACTATCTGTATATCTATATCTATATATATATATATATATATATATATATATATATATATATATTAGGGTTGCATTGATAACTCAAGCAAAAGCTATGATGTTGATATCAAATGCCGTGGCACTGATGATTACTTCAATTTCAGGCATGCATTTTTATACATTCTCGAAAGATTATTTCAAACACTTGAAACTAACTGAAGATGTTAGGTTCTTGATCTTTGAGCTTGTATTTCAGACGATTCATACAAAGTTGAACATGGAGATTCTTTCACGAAGAGAGTAGATACATTTTACACGTTGTTCTGAGCTCGTACTCAGTGCTCCTTAACCGTAGGCCTGTCACCATTTTGGAAACGCAGTGTGTATCTTTTTTTTGCAAGACTATAAGTAATATAATTTTTTTTTTTTTTAATCGAGACTTCAATACCATAAGCATGAAAAAGAACTAAATTGTAGGTCAGCTAATTTTCACATTCCTTTGCGAATTCATCGATCTACTCTGTTTGGCAAACATAGATCAAATTCATTGACGAACACAAATTGTCCTCATCGATTTAGTTTCCGAAATTGGTTTGGAATTAATTTTCGTCGTCGGATGTCGCAAATTTTGCTCATTGTCCTACAGCGGGATTATCACCATATTTGGTGTCGGTCGAGGCACATCGAAATCCATTAAGTAAAATCATTGGAGGGAATAAAAAAAAAGAATGGGAAAAAGAACAGAAATAACAACGAGAAAAAGCAAGAAAGCAGCGGAGTTCATCGTTGTAGTGTGGCCTCGTTGAATCCCTCTGGGCTTCGTGCTTCCAAAATAGCTCTGCGACTGTATAAGAATCGCAGTAGGGCATTAAATTCCGCCATCCCGTAAAACCGGTTTTCAGTCAGGGGCAAATGTTATTAGAGCCCGGGGCCTCTGCGCGTTCGTCGGTGCTCCCGTGCGTAAAATTGGCTTGTGTTGCTGACATATTGGCTACCGCGATATGGAATTGAAAAAAACATGGTTGCCGACCGAGAGAGCGTCTTATTTCTTCCAGATACGGCCTGGCGTTAACTCCGGTCTAACGGAGCCATCAGCACTGCAAATCGGCGGTGTATCATTGCTATCAACAACACACGCGTAATTGGAGCCTGCGTGTTTCAGCAGCGAAGTAACGAAATGCTCTTTTAAATAACCATGTTCCTCTCGCGCTGTTTGCCCATTTAGTCGTCGCATCGAGAGCGACACAAACGATATCCTTCACTCTTTCAAATCTAATTTGTTCCGTGTTGAAGAGCAACATCTATCTGTATATGGAAGACTTTGACGTAGAGATTTGACCAGCTCCAGAGACGCTCCAAATTGCCTTAACCCACGACTCCTGGACACAAGAACACAGTGTCTGTTCTTGCCAATTGTTCTTACTAGATGACGGGGGAAATGAAATACAAAAAGTCGTTGTTTCTTTAATGAGATCAGCTTTCATTTGCAAAGATGTGAAAGGATATCAAAGTGAAATTGTCAGCACTTTTGCTCTAAAAGACTTTAGCAGCAAAAGAGTCAGATAATTCAAATGTCACATCTTTCGTATTGTGGACAATAACAAATTTTAAGCACCACCACAAGAGAGCATCCGTCGGACATAGTGAAACAAGTAGAATTTCTTTTGAATGTGAAAAATATCAATGTAAATTTGAAATAATGCTGTCAACAGGGGATATATTATATTAGCTTTAGACATTGTGGTAAATTGAATACAGCAATCCATATTTGCGTGGAGATATTTTGAAATCCTTGAGCAGTTGACCTAACATTTGGTCTTCAAAAATTTGCATTGTCGTCAGAAATCTTTCATTCTGTAAAATCAAAGGAATCTAATTTTATGTCAAATTATAATCACATCTACTCCTTTTACTTGATACTTTAACGATCTTCTCGCAAACAACAAACAGTGGAAAAATGAAAACTTGAATTAGGGTGAGCTAAGTGACATGGACGCAGCGATGAAGCGAGAGATATTACAGAAAGGATTTGTTACTGTTTCTCATATCTATATCCTCTGAGGCTTTCTAACAATCAGTATTCATAGCTCGTCGATTGGAGTGCTAAAAAAATTGGATGTCACACCTGAAGACCCAAATCTTTTATTCATAAATCCCTACAGATTGACCATAAATACTTACATTCAAAACAAGAACGCGTGCGTGTCTTTTGTTGTTGCTGTTGTTGTTTCATATTTTGTTTGTCGTATTTCAGTTTACAGCATCGATCACTATAAGTGTAGCAGAGCGAACGTAATGATAAGGAAAGTAACAGGGAAATAGAAAAGCCCTTTTGTCTGCGTGGTGATCCTCAATACAGGGACCACAAATCCAATGATTATGCCAGCCCCGTTGTTTGAACATCATGATTGAACGGTATGTAATCGACTTCAGACGGGAAAGTGAGGTGTCATGATTGATTGATTAATTCTTAACGAAAAGAAGGGATAAAGAGGCACACTCAAACGATTATCGAATAGTCCATCGTCACTCACCTCCCCTTGTTATCGAAGTCCAACTTAATGCAGAAGAAGGGACTGCTAAAAAGTACTTATCCCCAAATAGCGAGCTAGTGGACTAAAACTGAGTCAAAAGGGGGCCTGAGCTTTGAATCCGTAAGCAGAATCTTCAAACTGACTAACATAAATGGTAAGAAGACACATAATCATGGACTACAGACACATCAGCATAACATGCACTATCTGGGAGGAAACAGAGACACAGAACAATGAGAAGAAAGGGGTTTGAGTGGGTGTCAAAAGCAGGGAGGTAATCAGGCACGGAAGGGGGATGAAGAGATGGGGTTAAAGCAAACGCAACGAAATGATAATGTTAGGATAGTGCTGATCCCTTAGCTCAGGAGTGGCCAACCTGTAAATTTATAAAGGTGAATGGATAGGCAACATTACACAAGATAAACAAGATCAAGAACAACACAACGATGATGATGGATATGAAAAGGGTAAAGAACTACGAACGTAATGATCGTCAGATGAATATAATGTATAATCCTACACGGAAGGTTTTAGGAGACACGTAATGTGAAATGCAAAGATGTACAACGCCTGCACGGGAGATGGGAGGAATTAAAATGTCTTACATGAAAGTGAAATGTGTAGGGTAGGGAAGGAATGGAAACTACCTCACTCATTTTTTTTTTTTTTTGGTCGTTTTGCCTCTGACGGAGAATCTGCTTTGATCGAAAGCTCAGTCCCCTTTGCCTCCAAAGTCCAACTTACGTAGGAGGCATAGCATTAAAAATATTCTGGGTTGTTTTTGGACATATTCCTTATGAAAGTTGAATATGACATACCTCTTTTAAGAGAGATGTTTAAAATGTGCACTAACACGTTCTGAGGTCTCTTGGGGGGAGGGGGAGGGGGAGGGCGTATCCCACTCCCATTTGAGGGAGCTGTTGCATTTTTAGAATTGAAATTCATGGATCTGACACATACTTATAGTGGAGTATCTGGAAATTTGTCAATCAAAGAAGAGTAGTAACTCTATGGGGGAGACCACGTGGGGGAAGGATGTAGGAGGGGGTATTCCCCTTCCCACGCTGGGAGCTTTTGCATTTCATAATTGCGATTCAACTATCTGACGCACACCTTTGACGGAATATTGTGAACATCATGATTAGGCGCCTCGTCTTTTAGTACTACTTCTTTCGACTTAGCTTTCGACTTTCGACTCGAACCGATGATTAAGAATATAAGTGGTTGAATTCATTGAGCCATAGCAGCCCAATCATTGTTCAGTAGGCATGGCTATTTGATAAAATGTAATGGTAATATATTTATTCTTCAAACACTTTTGGCTAGACTTACAAAACAAGGCCTACTTTTATGAAATTTGTGCTTATGACTGTGATTTATGCAAGCAACATAAACTCACAAAAAGAAACAAAACCAGGCCAAAAAGAGCTACAGTAGATTCACACAGGCACAATCTTCTTCCGGTGTCTTTTAACTCTACGAAACTTGTGTTCGAGGAGTCGCTTTGACTCAAATCTGTTCTGGACGATTCTCCGGCTTAGAAGTGTTATGCATGCCTCTCAATTCTAATAGTTGTGACTTTCATGGCTTATTTCATGACGTGTTTTGCTATGATAATGGTCTTCCTTGTACATAGTTTTAAAGGAGGCATTTCCAAAATGGAGGGCGTGTGTACACCCAGCCATACCTGCCTAGGAAACCGACCGTATAGGCCCTACATCACAATTATACACCTATAAACACACAAACTGGTGCACACATACACACACACACATACACTCGCGCACACACCTGTGCGATGCTGACAAAGATTGTGGTATGCGATACGGAGGAGAAAATGGGTTTTTGTGGTTAAACTAGAAACCAGCATTAGAATTGGCGAATATGCGGTCAGCACTGTGAGATGTTGGGATCATACGTTTTCCTCACCGTGCTTCTCCCTTGGTATACTAGTGCGCAGAAAACTGTGATTATTATTTCCTACAGTTAAATCCCTATGGAGGAAATGCAAAGGAGACTGACCACGGACAATTTCTTTAAACCCCCTGCCCCCCCCCCCCTCCACTGCACAAAGAGGAAAACGCATGTATCTTATCCTTAGTGTTTTTGTAGCATTATATTAACGGGCCCATGAAATTTCAACCTTAGGATAGATAAAACTCTGTTACATTGTTCTACTACACAGGCAATCCTGGTGTGAGACAAGGGAATCGGGAATTTTCTCCGTGCAGTCAATTGTGGGGTTATTTTTCCAATTTAAGTTTCACTCATCGATTTAATGATTCAGTCAAATATTGATTTCGTTCACAGCAAAGATCTCGTCGACCAAGTTAATGCACTTTTACTTTCAATTAAAGTACTTTACTTTCAACCAGTTACCCGTGTTGTGAAAATAATGTAATGTCTGACTAAACGGACACATAACATTACCTTACACTAGGCATAGTGTAATTGGTTCTTGCTCCGTCTCTGTGAAGGAAGAAATTGCACAAATTATTCAAATTCTACTTTACAAGTAGCTGCGGGGAATCTCCCCTTTTCCATGATTCGTTCCGTGTGGTCTTTTCTACTAAAAAATGTCACTCCCTAATAGCCTATAACTATAGGGTTACTCGGCACATTTTTCATCGAGCCCTCGCATTCTTCCAAAGAAGTAGTTGTCAATGTCTTATGATCCTTGTTCGTTGTTGATTTTTTTTTCAGATACTTTAATTCATTTGGTGTAATGCTGTCATGGTTACTTATATATTATTTGATCTTCTTTAGACGTGTGGTTGTTCAGGGTGGTAGGGGTAAGTTTTACTTACATCAATGACCTTCAAGAAAGTTTCGTACTGTCTTATGTTCAGGTTTCTTGTTGTATACCAATAGATGCTGACTTTTTAAGACGTCCGATACGAATTGTCTTGGATCTTTACCAATATAATCGAAGATATCATTCAACTTCTAAATCATACGTTCTAACAAAAAAATAATAATAATAATAATAAGTAAATGAATAAAATTAATCGGGTACCTATCTGCCAAGTTAAAACAAAATGTATCATCTTTAATTTGACGTAGGTATTTGGAAATGTGGCTTCAATTTAGTCATTTGGTGCCGCAGTGGATAACAGCTATTACCTGTTTGGAATGTACGTTTCAGTTTCATTCGTGAAGCTATCTTCCTATGGACTACACTCGTTCCCGCGAGACCCTTAGGAGTCAGCCGAGGTTTTGGATGACCCGAGGCTGCCGGCAGCCGCACCGTGGGATTAGCCCCGTGAAATCCCTCCACGTAAACTACGGTGATTATTCACGCTTGTCTGTTGACATCTTCCTACCAGTTGAGATGCTGATCGAAGAAGATGCAATCCAGTCACCGTGTCAAATCGTTTTCCAATATGGTATTCCTTGAGGGCAGCCCCGAAGGGAGGCCGATGCTGCTTAAAACAGAGAGTGGGAGGAGCTTCGTGCCCGCTAATCGCCGACAATCTATAGTCATGACTCAGCATATGCAGTCTATATCGCAACCATAACTTCTCATCGAATTGAAAATTGACGGACGGTACGTGTAGGCCAAAGTAATCAATCAGACTGATTACATCATTGCGTATTTGTGAGTTTGGATACTTTTTTTAACATCCGCAGATTGCAATGGCGTGAGTTCATTAAACTGGAATTGAAATGCACGTTTTACTCCCACGAGCAAGCTATCATAGGATCGGCGGTTTTTAGGACGATGCAATGAAGATAATGTCCCTTGCCGAAAGGCACAAAAAAGATGCTGTCACGAGTTTCGAACCATGAAGCCTCGCCATTGAGGGTCTGTCGTGGTTTCATTCGCCGAGCTGCAGCTGTTGATGTACGATGTCGAGGAATAGATGTGAAATATGAAGTTAAATGAGCTACAAAATTGTTCCAGAGATTTGAGTACTTGGTGAAGGTGATCATTGACATTTTTAGGCAGTTAAAACACAAGCATGTTCATTACAATGAAATGTTCACGAGTCCAGTAGTGTGTAATACTATTGGTAAAAAAAGCGTGAACTAGCTCTAACGTAGCTTCGTGATAAAGCTATCTCTATATTCAAGAGCTACAGTGTACTATCATCAAACACACCACTTAGTCTTTCGGTCATCTGCTTGTCCCTCAGGGTTTAGAGAGGTGACAAGTCCAGAGTCTTTATCTTAGATTTAGACATTGGTTCATAGCACAGGTTGAACTAAAAGCAAAGTTTACTGGCACTTTTTGAACTCTGCGATGTACGTAGACCATAACATTGAACTGTGCTTCAAAGGTGAAAGGAGAATGTTACTTTCATCGTGCACCTTTACAATCTGCCACTGATACTTTGGGACAATTTTGATGAAAGCGCTTTGATCTCTTGCATTGGTGAGCACATTACCCCATGTTCAAGCAAGCAGCCAATGTAGTAGCTACCCGCTTCTGTGAATCTAATCTGGCGCCTGAAGCAGTACAGCCCCAGCAAATTCTGCTAGGACTTCTGGTCACAGTTCAAGACGGCCGTCGGACGCGACATATCCTCTTCGTTGTCGAGATTCGGTGTATTTTCCTCGTCGATGGCTTGGTTGCCAGGCATATTCTGCAGGCTGCGATATAAACATATTTGTGCGATGTGCATCCACGCGTTTGTCGGGCAGAACGCATGAGTGACGAGACGCTAGGATGTCATGTGTAGTTTAGTTGGTTGGTTTCTTGCGTTATTACCACCGTAATGAGACGAGCAACGCACCGACTCCTCAAGGAGAAAGTAAGCTAGTCTAGAAAAGGAAGACCATATTTTCAGAGTGATTAGTAGAGTTTACAGCACCAAACCCATGAAATTGATATCTAACAAGTTTTTACAGTACCCTACAGAGATCTGATCATTCCCTTTAAAACCAGATTTATCTTTCCCTGGAATTATGGTGGGGCGTCTGACGTAGATCTATCGAAGGGGTTCGAGGCGAGCTCGCCTGGTACCTCACTGGTTCCACGAGGAATCGTGCATAAAAAAGGGAACCATTTTCTTGATCATTTGACATTGTCTCTAACGGTGCTCTGCACTATAGTTCGGGACTACCTATCAAACATTCCCCAACTTTCACTTGATATATAATGTCATAATGTGTTATTGAAGAAGTTCCTGGAATTTATTTCGTTTTATTTCAAGCGTTCCCACCATTTAAATTATAAGTAGTTGCCATCCCAACGCCTTCCATTGTTTTACGATATACCCGCATGGACTTATTTAAAGCGACTGATTAATTGTGTCTGCTGTGGTGTCTGGATCACGAATACTGGGGACCAGATGTGTCCTCGGATCGCAGCCTCGAGATAAGACTAACAGCTGACATCGGAAAAATGACGCCGAGCATGAAGATGCGATCTAAGAGATGAAAATCTGCAGAAGATTCGATAGCTGGGTGCACTCAAGGACTGACTCACTCAGCCATGAAGAGATAGTCGTAGATAAGCGTTAACCACACTTCAGCGCAGTCCTCCTCGTAGGAAAAAAATAAATAAAGTTGACCTCCCAAAACCTGCCTTTTCAGCTTGGAAGGTAATTACGAAAACCTTATTTTGAAACATCAAACTGGAAAGCATTATATTAGAAAAAATAATAAAATCAGTAATATCAGTGATGTCATTCGAGAGGAAGGCTGTCTCTGAGTAACTTTAATGTTGCAGTTTTGTTTGGCAGTGTTTAGACAGCCGTAAGAGATTTGCCGTAAAAAAAAGTTTTCTCGAAATTCATTCACTAGTAAGCAGACGGCAGCTTGAATAATACGCACATCTGTATATCATCGCTCATTAAGTGGTAATGGAAGCCCCTTGAGTGTGAAATCAACATTTAAGGCACGCCGAATGGTACCGCTGTTTACCTTAAAAATACGCATCTCTGAACGTTTATCCTCTCCCCATTTCTCTACCCCCCCCCCCCCCCTCTCTCTCTCTCCCTCCTTGTAATGACTTCCGCCTGTCAATACACTTAAGTGTGAGGTCTTAGAGGAGGAAACCTATTATCATCAGTACTCCTCGAGTGTTTATCTCACATCCTGATGTCACAAAAGTTAAATCCACACATCGAGTTACGTCTGGGGTTTTTTTTTCCAAGGGGTGTGACCCGGGTTTGCATTTTGGTTGATCTTCGGGTACCCAGGTCATTGCTTGGATCCAAGAAATTTATCAAAGGAAAGAAATTGTCAAAGTGGAAGGATGTGGTATCTATTTTGAATTTTTAGCAAACGGTTGAATGAAATTCACTTGGGTTCAGTAATGTCTGAGTCATTCATGTTTGGGTGATTGATTGACGTGAATTTCAGAACGACCCTCACAGGATACCCAACTCTATAAAGCTTACTTTCTCGCAGGGAAAGACTTCAAAAGAGTTCAACAAAGTATGAACAGAAAAAAAAACCTGACAATTATTAACCAGCGAGTTTCATTTTCTTCATCATCATCATCATCATCATCATCATCATCATCATCATCATCATCATCATCATCATCATCATCATTCCTTGATGTACCATCTTTGGTTGGAGAGGTCAGCCAAGAACTTATCATCTGTATTATGTGGGCATGATATGTTGAGGACTGTACGCCCATCCAAGATAAGAAGAGCCTTCGGACTGCCTCGGGACCGTCTCCTCTCGACGTTTGGTACTTGATTTAAATTGATGCCGCATTTCATCCTCCTCCTCCTCCTTCTTCTCCTCTTCCTCCTCTTCTTCTTCTCTTTTTTTTCCCTCTGTCTCTCTCCTTGGATGCCTGAAGCATTTACCATCTGAGTAACGAATGACCATCAGCCTTTCCGCGTTGACATGTGAGCTTCCATTTTGATGCCACTTCGGGCCTTGATGACGACGCTTCAACTCGAATCCTAGTCATAATTGGATTAATCGTAGTCACTCGTAGAAAATACTTTTTTTTTTTCAAGCCGGGATTCGGCGAAAAGCGCCGTGTGTCGCTTATTAGACCAGATGAAAGCCTACAGGAGCAAGCTGTAGTCACACTGCCGCTCACCCTGTCTTCTCGCGAGCAGACATCGCGGCAAAATTTATCGGCGTTGCCGTCAAATTTATGCCCAAATTTCGCCATGTTTTAGCGCCGCGCGCCGAAGGTTGATAGGTTGATGCCGTCGCAGAGTTCCTATTTCCGTAACACTGCAAAACCGTCGCCATGTACATGTCAACTGACATTTCTGATCGAGCTGCGAGCTCCTAAATAACCTTAATGTTTGACACCACCAGTCCGTTAATCTAAATAGTTTTTGTCTCGACTCAGAGTAGCCTCCAACATCATTGTCGATATCGCGGACACAAACCTTAAGTGATCTAAATTTTCCTACCTTAAGGCTTCAGCTGCGCAATTACCCTGCATCGTCATCAACAGTAGCTAAAACAGTTAATTAGAAATAAAACGAGAGAAGCAAATTGTATGCTTTCGATAGAAAACAGTGCCAACGTTGTGAGTGCTCATGTTGAAATAAAAGAGATTTTTTTTTTTTTTTTTACAGATAGAAATAGAAAATATCTTATCCCACGAGAATAAAACCATTCAGATTCATCAACACAGTTGAGTGTTTTGTATTAGTTTTCTTTCAGGTGGCAAAGCATTTACCTGTGACGTCGCAATGAATGCTCTATTATTGTTCATTAGGATTTGTACACTAAATATATAGGAGTTGAGATTATCTTAATAAAAAGCACCGGGGGATATCCACGATATACTCTCACCATCTAGAAAACTGAAAAGATAAAATATTATTTGTACATATCTTTAGATTCATCTTTGTGTTTCTTAAACATTTATAGCCAAGAAATCGTAATTTCTGGAACGACTTCTCGTAAAATTTGTAATTTCCATTAGAAGTGCACATCTACACATTTTTACAGCGTCTGCGTTGCGTCCATTTGACTACGAAATGTCCATTATACAAACACACTACTTTCGAGAATAACGTACCGAAATTAATTATGAACATCAGGTCTCTGTCATGTCCAAACTCTATCATATTCAGCTTTAATGTATATAGAGCAATATCTAATGGTTTCTTGTCATTTATGATTTAGTTGCTTTAGATGGTAATATATGAAGACAACGAGTAAGACTTATGCTCTGATATTTAATATCAAAATACAGTTTCCGGAGATGATATAAGTCGATAAATAACAGAAGAACAGAATGTATATCTTGGACAGCATATACTGATATAAAATCATATTCTACTGTCTTTAGAAACCTACGTGAATTCAAAGACAGTACGCATGTTTGTTTACATAACTTTCCGCTGAATGTCTATTTTAGAACCCCGTATCTTAAAGGAATAGCTTTATCCCTTAAATAAAACATAAGACTGTGATTGACAAAAAAAAGAATTAAAGACAAATTTACAATTTTCGATATGAAATCGAATAGTATTGATGTCATGGTGTACCAAAAACGGCATTCATGATAAGACGTGGGTTTCGTGCAAACTCAACACGATGAGATCGTTTCGGCGTCGAGCGAAAGTAAGGAAAATTAACGGATAACTCCAGCTCGAGATCCTAAGCGATGCCGACCCGTCAAAAGCAGACGGTAGGGACAAATTTGCATATTAAGGGTTCTCTTAGTGTCAATTTAACAATTATACAGTCTTTATTTTCGTCAATTGTCTTTTGGGTTCTCTGCTCTCCCGCAATATTCCATTTCTCCGTCACTCTGTCTGTCGGTCTGTCTGTCTGTCTGTCTATCTTACTTCGTTTTCCTCTCTCGTTCTCTTTGATTCTGTCATGATTTTCGGAGATGAACATCAATGACGGCATAATCTTTGGCAGATCCGATTTCAGACAGAAACGAAATTCAAATCATACGCTGATTTCCGCACTGTAAACCGATTGGTTATCATGCTCAGAACACCAACAAAAAGTGTTTATTCAAAAACTAAATACAACTGTCCCTCGAGATACACATGTAAATTTTTTTTCTTCGTGTATACTGTATACATGAGTGTGTATTTTTTTAATCTATTTTTCTCTTTTAAACAAATACCCTTTTTTTCACTTCAATACTGCGGTATTTTGCTGCTACAATGCCTGTAGTGTACACGTATGGGCAGTGTTGATATAAACTCGTTATCTTGTTTAATGCGCCAAAGTCGCCGACGACATAAAGTGGCGACGTGACTATAATCGACTCATTAGTTCGAACTGCGGCGACCACTTAGGAGAAGGATGTGCAGCTCAATGGAAGATGGCTGAAGGTCGTGACGACGTCATTTCTGCTCCTGATACTTTCTGAGGTTGACATTCAAACGTACATGATGAGAATCATGAAATCCATCTCTCATATCGATTTTGCAAATGATTCTTTCTCCCTCCCCCCCCTCTCTCTCTCTCTCTCTCTCTCTCTTTATTAATCCGCAAATAAAGGCTGAAAATATTATGCGTAACCCAGATCAAAACAAATCAAAATAGATCGGATCAGATCAAAACATCGGAGGCTGAAGCATACTCCCAAGACCGAGGATATAGCAGACTTCCCCATTTTTTTTAACTTAGCGCAGATAACAGAAATATAAAGAACAGAAAGTTCAGCCCAGCTTTAAAGGGACGCATACTCTATGTACTCCACAAATTTCGCGCTATAGTCTAAAAAGCAGTAGCAAGTATATTGAGCCGTGACGGGTGATATAAATTTTTATTTTCTGCATAATAAAAGACATCGATTTCCAAGTGTGAATGTGAGGCTTATGTTAAAAACCGACCTACAACTATTTTGTTCCTGCAAACGAACAATATCCAACTCCCCTCCCCCATGAGAAGAAATGTCTATGCGAAACCTTGAGTGACCTAAAGTGAGATATTTTCTAAACATTCAGAGTGGTTCCTAGATATATATATATATATATATATATATATATATATATATATATATATATATATATATATATATATATATCATGTATATCCTCCGTGCAATCACAAATCTGCTGGGAAATTCGCCGAGCTTTACAGAGTTTTGTTACCTAAAGTCTTTTTTATGCTAATAAGTGACACGCATATATACTGAACTTCGTAATCTCAAGGCTTGTACTCATGATGTCTCCATAGCAGACGGCGGGAAATGAAAGAGTTCGGCTGCAGCAGGCATTAATTTTTCTTTCCTCGTATAGGTGAACGGTGTGGTCTAAAGTTTTCCCGATGGCATTTGGATATCAGCTGCCATTTTATTGATGACATTTTGCAGGAATCGGAAGACCCTTTCAACAGTGCTTTACGAAATGTATGTGATCAGAAGCTGATGGACTCAATATGTCTGCTAATAAATTTTGACTGATGCGCAACGCAACATATTTAGCCAAGCATCGAACGCAGCCTTATACAGAACGACAGGCGAGAGACCACATTCCTGATACTTGTGGCTTTCGGTTGTTCTTTTCTTAGGTATAAAGTAATGTCATGAAAGATATTTCTCTCAGTAGCCTCTTTTGCTTTTCAACCCGTCCTTTTTTAAAATCTTTGTTACCTCGAGAAAAGAGGCGCGAACCTGTCCATTTGAAGTGTAGCTGACAAACAGACGTCTCCTTTACCTTTTTTCATTTCCCTGAAATTTTGTCACGAAATATCGCTGCGGCGAACAACAGCGTCTCAATCGATCCATATCTCATATCATAAAAAAAAGACCCAGGGAAACTACCGGGCGAGATCAGGAATCACATGTTGACGGAAATTAATGTCAGCAATGCCCGCGCGAGTTAGCTTGTTAAGTGAGAGTGAGATAAGGTCACAGATTTCTTCTCTCCCATTTTTTGTAATCGGACGTTTGGGAATCGTCTTTGCCTTGTCTTTTACCTCAGGACGAAATTTTTCCTCACCTTTTTTCGTTGTCATTATTAAGGAGTGTTACACTTTCTGCTGATTGCTTTGGAATAAATGTCGCTTCTTGTCGAAAAATTTGCATTTAGACAAAAATTCTCAAAATGGGTAACACGTTGTCTGACCAATTTGATATTGTTAAATTTCAACAGAGTAAGATTTCAGCGACATTGGAAAAAAAAATAAAGAGGTTAAAAGGGGAGATTTTGATCTTGGAAAAAAAGAATAGAATTAAGATGGTTTATACTTTACATGATAACAATTTTTCATATGATCCTTCTAATATATGTTTGCTCCTTTTTCTTGATTGTATGTCGGTGTGTTTGTTTGTGTGTCTTGATGTCTTATCCTGGTAGAGGACGACATACGACCCTATACGTTATAACCACGTTCTTTTTTTCCACCCAAAGGTATTATGAAACATGTATATCTCTCCTTCCTAAGTCCGCGAATTAGTCTTGAAGGTGCACATACATTCACATGAAGATTCACCTGGCAATGTACGTTGCCCTTCCATTACATGACCAAAACCGAGTAAAATTATGTTAGGTTGACAATAGGACAAAACGTTCGTAAAAATAGCAAAAACGTTGACGCCCCAAATAGCGATTATGTTGCGTGAGAGAATATTGACTCGAAATGACGCTTGAGATAGTTGTTGCTGATGCTATTTTTTTTTCTTCTCGCATGTGCTCCATTACACCTATTGGTACTCCCGTTTTTTGTGATAGAAAGTCGATCAAGTAGCCTGACTGTACATGTCATTTGAAAACGTAGTCGATGTTTGAGCTTAATTGAGTTATGAAGATGGGTAGCGAAGGCCAGCGTCATACCTGTTGACTATCATCCCCAACTCGAGTCTCTTGCGAAAGCGCCAATCGATGTATGCATGACCTTCTATTAGGCTAATCAATGCCCGTGCTTTGACATTTATGTTTGAAGATGCGTTCGGTCTGAAAATTGTGATGTGCAGAACTAAAAAGAGGCACGGGGGCCTTAAACACGTGGAGCGGAAGGCCAGACTAGGCGGGTCCAAGGTCATGGGTATGAAGCCCGGTCAGGCTTGCACAATTTCGCTGAGTCACGCTAGTGGGGCATTCTCTGTCACACATAGGAAAGTGCTTCGTACTCATTTAGCCCCATTTATCGAATTTGTTTGAAGCGGTGAAGCTATAAGCAAACTATTGACCGCTTTGATTAATTTTTAATATGCTATTGTATTTCTATTGTAATGAGATGGTGTGAATGCAATACAGGCATTAATGAATTACCTGTAAACTGTTTAGAATAGTGGCTAATAAGCGCAAGAACATTCTCAGAATAATTGACTATTACTGATAATTGAAGCTATTATCGGCAACCTGCAGAAATGTTTTGAAACAGAAATAAGGTTATTATGCTAATAGGGGCTTCCGAGTTGATTATTGATACTGAAAAATTTGAATATGCAAACAAGTTGATGACATTGTTGTTATAACACACACCATTTCATTAAAATCCTTGAACAATAGTTACGTTAAATGATTTTCTTTCCGCGATGAAATACCGACAATATCTGACAATTTTATGGGGTTTTTTTTTTTGGTAATCTTTCAGTCAATAGAAGTCACTGGTCAGATGATCTACATCCCTGAGAGTGACTGTATCCTCTTCCTGGGCTCTCCGCGGGTCTCCAAGCTGGAGGAGTTGACGGGGCGTGGTCTCTACCTCGCCGACATCCCTATCCACGACGCCACGCGGGACCTCATACTGGTAGGCGAGGAGAGTAGAGCGCAGGACGGGCTCAAGAAGCGCATGGACAAGCTGAAGTCGCAGGTGGAGGAGGCGAGCGGCAACCTGGACCAGGAGAGGCAAAAGAACGTGGACTTGTTGAATCTGATCTTCCCGGAAAAGATCGCCAAGAAGTTGTGGCGCGGCGAGAAGGTGCCCGCCGAGACCACCGACGCCGTCTCGATGCTCTTCTCCGACATCGTGGGTTTCACGGCCATCTGTTCTACCGCCACGCCCTTTATGGTGGTCAACATGCTCAACACACTCTACACGCAGTTTGACTCCTTCTGCGGTGTGTTAGACGTCTACAAGGTGAGACACTGCATTCAAATTAGTTCCGTAGATATTTTCCTATTGTTTAGTATAGAAGATCATCCACCAACAAGCGGACGATGTGTTTACGTATAAGTATATATAGCGATTGTCAGCCCATTGTCATGCATATTATGTCACCTTTTGCTTATACATGACATATTTAGATCATGACGCAGATTTGTTTTAACTACTAACAAGCATTTTCCCCCATACGAATAATCAGATGTCAGTAGGTTGCGTTCATTCATTGAGAAAACCAGTTAGGGAGAGTTTCCCCGAATTTGACACATTCTGATACTGAATGCGCATATCACATGTCTCGTATGTAGAAACTTTTCATCGAGAAACTCTTCTTACATCAAGCAAGCTATGTAATAGATCGTGTGACATTCCACAGAATTTTTCGTCACCTCTCAATTAACCGGAATACCTGTATCGCAATTAGGGCCTCATTCCATTGTCTACGACGAAACCCTTTTGTTGTCGTCGTTGTTGTTGTAGGCAGTGGTGGTCATGATCGATGTGGGTATATCGGAATTCGAGCAGACGATCATCCCAACCAATTAACCTTGTAGCGCGCTCCGTACCTCCTCTCTCGCCCTGCTGACACTGTAATCTGCAATTAGTCGATCGATTTCGACGGCTCTTCCATCGATTGTCGGCCAAATCAGTCAATCACCCAAAGCGTCGCGCCAGCTGCCGAGAATTTATTTATTCACCTTGGCAATTTTGAGCACCGCGACGTGCCAAAAAATTAGCGTGTCATTTAGAAAACAGCACTAAAAATAGTGTCTATTTGGTCTTTAGAAGATATGAATACAGCAAATAGTGCACGTCAAATAACGAATGACTGTAGAGGAAGCATTTATCCTCGCGTTACTCATTGCGCTTTTCATACACTGTCTTTAAATGTCGGTACTTCATTATGAATTGACAATGGTTGGAACTGACAGAAGTTGACATCATGATGTATTTCTTGACGCGTTTCTTTATAATCCTCTCATCCTTCTCAATGCTGCCATCATATTGTTTTAGGAACATCCAGCTAATATTGTAACACATCTTATTTATCATCAAGCAATAGATAGTTGCTTGATCTATGAATAGCTGGTTCGTTGCATGAGAGGACAATTAAAAGATATTTTACATAAGAATAATCATAATGCATAATGTGGGACAAAGACAATACATTATAATGTCATCATTCATATATGTAACTAGTTATACGCGAATATCCTTACATTAGGACCGACATGTTATCAATAAAGACTGATTGTATTCAGTTCTGTTCAGTTCAGTTGGAAGACCTTCACAACGTTTAGACAGAGTAAATATTTATTCTCATTTCTAAGTTAACGTATGCAGGTGTTATTGATTATTAATATCAGCGTACGTGATGAGTTTTGCGTTTTGAAGTGTGAAGTTTTTGTAAGATAGTTATACAGACTTAAGCGAAGTACATCATCGGCTAAACTATCTACGTGCATTCCAGTAGGTGCATGTAAAGTACACGTGTGAGTGTGTGTCGATTTGTGTCTGTATGTAATGTGTATACTTGTGTATGTCCTTTTTTTCTTTCACTGACCGCATGGATAGGCGTAGAAATAACCAGTTAACTTTCGTTCATTCTTGTTCTCCAGATTAGATCAATAATTTTCCTTGATGAGGAAATGATATATTTTGTTTTGTAATTTTTTGTCACAGTATAAAACATATCAACAAGTTTCCCCATTTCATTGTTTTCATTTTCTGATTTTATTTTTATTGAGGAAACTTCCCGTAATTACTCGGTGTCGGTCTCATTTTATGTTTTAGGAAAGTTGTTTGTATCTCAGTCAGCCCCATTCATCATCATGGATTTTTTTTTTCATTCGTTTAAAAGAATCGTTGTGAAATTTGCAGCTGCGCAATCTAGTGTGCAAGATAAAATAAAAAGAAATGGGGGAAACGAGTTGATAAACAGTATATCTATTTCAGATATTAGATAAAACACGATAACTTTTAGTCTATTTATTGTTTCCTTCGAAACGTGTGTATTATAGTCGAGATCAATATTTGCAATAAGTCTTTCTGTGGCTGATTCTTTGTGTCTCTATTTGCAAGTAAAAGAAAAGTAAAACCTCCCATGACTTTATTGCTTGAATACTAAATCATTTATCTGTGGACACTATAATTTAGAAATCTAAAACGCAGACAATCAATCAATAAAATATTAAATGTGCTGGGCTGTGAGTTACAAGAATAAAAACATAGTTCATCTTTAATACGGTGTCTCCTTGAATCCCTATATCCCTAACATTCGACGGGGGGGGGGGGGGGGGGTGAGGAAATGAGGGGTAAATGACATTCAGTATCGGGATTACACTAAAGACTGGATAACACACACTACACGACACATTTTTTGTCATTGCTATTCTTTGGAATGCGAGAAAACGCTTCTTCCAAGTGCCTTTTGAAAGTTTCATGATCCTACACGCATAACGCGTTCATGAATAAAACACCAGAAAGTAGAATTGTCTTGGTTGGAACGAATATGTCAAAGTCGAAAAAGGAAGGGCTTAAGCCTATAAATCATTCGTTTTATCATCATCACAACGTGAGTTTGTGGTAAACTTGTTAAAATATATGCACAAGTACAAAATTCATATACGATTCACTATTGATATTTGAATATGTATATATCATATATATATGTTATATATATATATATATATATATATATATATATATATATATAATACATATTGTATAATATATAATAAATGCTATATAACATATAATACACACATCTTCGTCTTGCTTAAAGACACAACTGCGATATGAATAATACTATTGTTTATTTGTGTTTTTTTTTTGCTTGTTTGTTTGTTCTTTTTGCAATTCTAAGTGATTCCGAAAACCTGAATACGAGGTAATTTATTTCAGAGGGCCTACTTTGTGATGAAATTGATAATTCATCTATTGATTCTCTGGAAAAAAAAAATCCCCACTTGAACTAACATCTGAAGATCATACAAATTTCCCTAATGGCAAATATCACTTGTGAGGGAAAGACGTAATATGGAAAGTGTGTGTGTGTGTGTGTGTACACAATACGGCGGCGCGCTGCGTGGATGGCGGGAGGTTTCCCCAATGCGTAAAGTGATGGATGAGTTAGATTAGGCCAGCGCTCGATCGCAAAACCCATGAGGTAGATGACACGATGTGAAATGGGCCCTGCGTGTTCCGAAGGGCGATCACCACGTGACATAAGGAGTGCTCATCATTGGATTGTGTCGTCAGCTGCCGATTTCCCGGGGCTAACTCATGATGCAGCGCGCTCAGTGACAGCCACTTTCTGAAGGAGGATGTGCAACGAAAGAAAAAAAAATCCCCCTTGCTTTTGAATAGAGTTTGCTACCGTGGAGTAACGTATGAAAAAGGAAATAATGCCGAAAAAAAAAAGAAACGGCTCGTACACATCTATCACCTGAGTCCATACCTTTATCATTACAATATAGCAGATCTATGCCACTCATATGATAGCATGTAGTGCATCGCAATTGAAAGAAAGAGGATCCAGAACAGTGTGAAATTTGATTGCAATATGAAGTTTGACAAATGATTACAAAATCATAGAAAACACACATATTATGTCACAAATATGAATACATTTATATATATATATATATATATATATATATATATATATATATATATATATGTGTGTGTGTGTGTGTGTGTGTGTGTGTGTTCCACGCTGTTTGACGCCGTAACCATGATTCACTGTTAAAGCACACACACACACACACAAACACACACACACAAACACGCAGGAGTGTTAAAATGTCAGAGCTGCCTTTTTTATACCCGTGCATCATACGGCCACAGTCTAAGACCTCGATGTAAAAATATTTACTCTTATACTGGCACTGAACTGTAACAACGTAAACTAATTGCTCTGGAAGCTAATAACTCGTTTTGTGAAAAGTTTCGATGGGTGTAACCTGCTATAAAGGTAGCAAAGATACTCGGACGTTGGAAAAGTTTGTAACTTTTCCCTTCTATGCGTTTCCGTGGAAACTGACCGGCGGATTGCATATGCATTACCTGCTGCATGAGCAGAAGCCAAGCAGCTGCAGCAAATGGCCTCTTGTCATCTCGGTAATTGAAACTAGCCTGACGGATGACAAATAGTCGATTCCCATTGGTGGCGGGCTGCCCAGTCCTCTTCCGACTCTTTGCATTCGTCCCCGCGAGTTGATACAAACGTTAAGAACACAGCGCATGGCATCCTGGCCGCTGTTACATACGTGTTGATTTCTTGTAAGCCCGCGCCATGCATTCAAATTTCCGCCCTTGACGAGAGCAATGTTCAGCTGCTTACATTCCTCCTTTTTTTCTTTTTGTTTAGTTTTAAAATGTCAATAGCCTAAAGCAATATAATTCATTTAAAAGTCTGAGGACAAAATCAAGCGGTAACGGTAACTGTGCACAATCGTTTGAATGTTGACCTAGTTGTAAATGCTTTAATCAAATTGCACGATAAACCTTTTTGATATAGTTTCCTCCGATTAATCTGATTTTTCGATCGAATCTGCCTATCTACTGGTGGGACAATATATATATATATGCGGTGAGAAGGAGTGTTTCTGGTTAATTTGCCTCGTTTTTTATGAAGAGAAGAAAAGATGTAAGGCGAATCGTTTTCGTCAGTACTTGAAGCCACTGTCATCGCGTTACTGAACAAGTTCCTATAAGACTAGACGTCCCTCAAGTCGTTTCCCGGAAATTTATGTATTTATTCAGCTCCTCTTTGATTGATAGGCGTAGGATACAGCCGTCGGTGAGGGTCGACTAGAATGTTTTTCAAGGTTTGTCTTAGCAACGCCTGACCCCGTCAGTCCTCGTGTTGCTAAGTATGCCCATGGCGTGTCACGTGAGCCGTAGGCGGCGCCTTCGGAGCAGTGATGTCAGCGATTGCAGGCTGTCAAATTACGTGTCAGAAGGCAATGTGCATATCTTATGAGAAAGAGACACTGACGTGAAAAACAAAATGAAATACAGTGTATGTACGTGTGTCTGTGCTTGCCAGTGTGTATATGCGAAACTTTTTTCCTTGTTTTGATCGCAGTTAACAACCACTGGCTCCAAATTTGCTGTTGTCGTCATTTTTAAGTACATTTTGATATCAACTTATTTCAAAAAGTTGTGACAAGGCGCAGTTTCAAGATATTGAGGGCAATTTGATATTGACAACTGAAGTGCTTTAGTCACGTCATAATCTGCCGACATTTTCCTTTTCCAGCAAACAAACCCATGTATCATCCTATTTTTAGGTAACTAGGCTCCATTCCTGAAAAGTCGATGAGATTCATCCATCACAAACCAAGTCAAGTGGTGAAGAAAATGAAACCGCCGTTTTTCCGCTCCAGCTATCCATGAAGCTAAGAGAAAAGATTAAGTATAAGGGTACGAACTAGTTAAAAGCTACGGGAAATTATCTCATCCCCCTTTCTCTCTCCCTTCTTAGATCATTGAAATGGCATGCCTGAGCGGTTTGTTTGTTTGGTTGCTTTATCTTAGAAGTAGAAGTCCATTGTACTTAAGCCACTCTACTATCTCCTTTAAATCCTCGTTAACAGGGTTTTCTATCAAATCATACTGATTCGTTCATGCGTGATAAAGGCGAGCATCATCTGCATATAGGGATACTGTGCAATGTTACGTAATTTCCACAATGTCATTGAAAATTCATAATCATGTGATCACGATTATGATCACTTTAATATTTCCACATTGACTATATGAGTTCTGACCATGTCGACCGTATTTATTATCATAATTACAATCTATCAAACTCTTTTTCAAAGTTCAAAGTTCATTTTCATTTTTTATTTCCATCAAATAAACATAGAAATCATATACAATGAATAAGCAGAACATATTTGTAATAATAGCAAAAACGTAAATTAACAGAATGCATTTGAAAATGAGTACAAAGCTTGTACGATACTCAAGTGTATCGAGTGGTGTTTATTTACTACATTTAATAGCGTATATCAATTTCTTTACAAAATTTTAGATACACTTGGCTTACATTATTACAGTATAGTCAAGATGAAAGTATATATACATATATATATATATATATACATATATACATATATATATAGAAGCTAGAACATTCTCATAGCATTCTTCAAGATTTCAATTCTGCTATCTGGCGGACGGTACCGATAGAAAAAAAATGGCTTGGAACACTTAGGACGTACCTGGATCAATAAAGCTGTAAGCAAATCAAACCTTTCAGAGTTTATCAGTTGGTAAGAAATCGAGTTGCTACTATAAATAGCTCTACCGACCCCATTTCGGATACGAAGCTACGAAGATGGCCATAATCTTGAATGCCTATGAACTCGTCTTTGAGCTGATAGAATCCTCCATGAGTGTATCGTTTAAACCAAGACATGAATGTCACCGTGTTTTGAAAGCACTTTAATTTCATGTACATTTCGACGGGTAGACTATGAATATTGGGGTACTCTCATCATTTAACCCCTTCATTTTTTTAGTCTGTTCATATTGCTACGATATCTCAGAATGACTTTTCCCTGAACTCTACCGGGGAAGAGGCCTCTGAAATGATCTGTCAGCTATATTCGATTACTGTCTGTGAAAATGGCAATACTAGTAAGTAAAAAAAAAAAAAAAAAAAAAAAAAAAAACACACACACACACACCTTGTGAATGCATGATACATCGCAGTATTCATTTTGCACACAAGATGTGTACATACAGTCTAAGCAATAGGTAAACCGCAATCTTCATCTTTGCGTGTTGTCATCTCCTTCATTACGAGTAACGAGAAGAAATTATCTTCCTTAAACAATCAACAAAAACCAACATTGTTTTCCATACATATCCTTACGTACATTCACTTACAGATGACAGGCAGGTACTTGTGGTAGCAGCGAATCGTAAATGCATATTAGAATTTGGTGAAGATTTTGATATCTTCCAACCATCATCTGTTGCTTCAAACGGAGTACAAAAGGGAGCTGTCTTTGATGTGATTTCCGTGTGATTATTATATTTTTTCTACCAGAAAACATCCCTATCTTTACATCTTCTTGACCGAAACATGAACTCTGCGTAGTAATTATATTAAGATGGCAATTTTCTCAACAAACCATCTTTAAGAGAAAGAGAAACAACACTAAACTTGAGCTTAGTAATTCTTTTCATAACGTATTATATATATATATATATATATATATATATATATATATATATATATACATATATGAAATATATGTTATATATGATATGATATGATATATATATATGTATATATATATATATATTATATATATTATATATATATATATGAAATATATCTTATATATGATATAATATACATATACAGTATATATATATATATATATATATATATATATATATTAATGTCTATATCTATATATATTATACATATAAATATACATGTGTTTGTGTGTGTGTGTGTGTGTAATCATTCCTTTTTCCGACAAATTCTGTCATAATTTCTCCCTTTAAAAAAAGAGTAAATTTTATGTCAATGAGTGGATCGTCCTTCCTCGATTGCCAGTTGTGGTTACACTTCTCCGTCAAGGATACAAATTGACCTAAATAAGGCTGAAGTGTGTCAGCAGACAATCAACCCAGACTGTTACAACGCATTTAGGCCAGGCATGCAGATACAGGTAGCTAACCATGTTTCACACACACACTGACACACAGACACACACACACACACACACACAGTGGCCGTTTTGCAAACTTGCAAATATGGTGCCCCATTACCACAGAGCTACTACCTTACGAAAGACAGTGCATTGAAAAGCAAGGGTAAAACGCTTTGTTTGTTCAGTATCTGACGAAACCAGCGGAAAAAAAAAAAAAAAACCTTGCTAACTTCTGTTGTCGTCTGTTTTGTTTATCTTCACGCTGTCAGGTAGAAACCATTGGTGATGCCTACTGTGTGGCGGCAGGCCTTCACAGATCGACAAATACGCATGCGCAAGGAGTGGCCAAGATGGCGATCAAAATGATGCAGGCTGCAGCAACTGTAATGTCACATCAGGGAAACCCGTTGAAGGTAAGGTGATGGGTCATCCATCACTGAAATTCTTGAGTTCTTTGTCAAATCCTTAAAGCAAATGTGTCTTTTAAGTAATAGATTTTATTCAACCCCTGACTCAAGCTTAAATCCATCATGCCCTGATGAGCGTGTTTACATTTTTATCCATTTTAAATGCAAAGGACATTTTCCTGGTCGCTGATACAAATCAAATCCATATCTAGACTTTTTTTCCAGTGTCCAGTATGCACGCTTTGTTCTTTCCGACCATTTCAATTATTTTTTCAAAGCTAACAGAAAATCGTCTCATCTTTATGAGGTTTTGCTTCTCTGTCGGCAAGCCTCGAGCAAACCTCGAAGAAGTAGTACTTATTGTGTTTGGATCTCCCTTTGTTGATGCTGCTATTCCTGTTATTGTTATTACTATTATCATTATTGTTGTTGTTGTTGTTGTTGTCGTCGTCGTCGTCACGAATTGCATCGAGGTCCAAGTGCGCACACAATCCACGCATATAAAGGGACTCTATGACAGTTTGAAAGACACAAAGATTGAAATGAAACTTTTTAAAGTCTTGATTCAAGAACATACGTCACAACTTTACGTCATCTCATCTTCTCCTGCTTTTCCCGGCGTACCTAAAGATCGAGAATAAAGCCTGAATAGTCATGTGTTTCTCTTATAAACACAGTTTTACTAATACATTGTACGATGTAAGACTTTTGAATGGACAACATCTTAATATTTCATTGGCTTACACTGAAAGAAAAACTACAAAATACGAATGGGCACGTAACGATGGCACGTTATAACTTCATACCCACGAAGTGTTTCCAGCAGCAAGTGTGACTTCTAATATTGACGACTTTTTTCAAACCATCGCATTATAAGCGTAGGGCCTGCATGTGCATACAAATGCTACTACATTGTTCTGTTGTTGTGAATCTTATATAGTTTGATTTACAAATAGAATTTACTGTTACTGGAGGACTTTGGTCAAAGAACACAATTGAGAAGAAAGAAAAAACATAAAACGTCAACCAATGTTTGCAACAAGGTGATGAACACTCTCCGACACGGACTACACCCGTTACATCGCAGTCACAGTTGACTAAATGCACCTCGTCTGGTTTTCGTGTCAACATTACTTTCCCCGCGAGTGGAACGGGTATTCAGGGAACGTCTCGTCCATTTGTTCCCGTCCTACAGGCGTTCTTTCCTCTAGCTTGTATGTCAAAGTCCTGGGCTTCTCAGCAATCCTCCTCTGTTTACATAGCTGGAGAGGTCAGGACGACAAAGTTAACATGTCGACGTGAACAAGAATTGCTGTTCGTTTATTTGAATGTCAGAGAGAGAACAGTACAGACATTGCCTGTAGCTCAAAGTCTCGGCGAAAAGGGAAAGCCTGCCAACACGAAGATTTCGCTTGTAGAGCATTAACAGATAAGTGGTGATATACAGAAAGAAAAAAATGGCTGACGAAAAAATGTATCTCACAGAGCAGTACGGTCGTGTGTTGTTACTTATTTTAACAGGAGTTTTTAACGTTTTATGTACTTCAATATTCATTCGATGGTTAGTCGTTGGTAATATTGGTGGGGGTTTTTTTTAGCATGGAATAGTCTCAACTATTTTTTTCTCTCGAAAAACGAAGAAGTTATTCTCTCAGTTATGAAGGGACAAGAAATGGCCATCCCGACATCAAAACAGTAACTAATCGAAACGTGTACCAATTTCTGAATAGTTAGGATTTAAAAAAAAAAGTCAATTTATTACTGATGCAGGGTGATTGGCACAGACGATACATTACTTTAATGAAAAAAAAAATAAGGTTTACAGAATGACATCATGAAGACGTAATTAGATCCAAGATCATGACATCCATGAGTTTGAGCCCATATATTTGGGCACATTAACCGATCTACTCATGCAAAGTTTCCGTAAAGTGATGATAATGTCCGGAAGAGAATGAGGTACCCCAAGGAACGGTGCTGTTTCATCTTAACATATCGTTTGAAATCGCTTAACGCAACGCTTACAATAATGGTCTTTTAATTCGGAATTGGCTCATTCGGAGTCAAATCAAGAAACAGATTCATTCGATTCGAAAGGCAAGGTGTAGAATAAGAATCAAAGTAGGGCATGAATCACACCTACGCTTTAGTATGATATATCAGCGAAGAAGACTAGACTGAACACACACAAAAAAGATTAAAAACAGATGACTTCCTATTTCACCTTGTGCAGAGAATTTTCAAAATCACATAGGATTTTTTTTTTTTTCGGTAGAGCCAACACTGATAGAGAATGTTGTTCAGGGTGGAGGGGCATGTTGTTACTGCATCGATCTTTGAATTATTTCTCCCTTGTTAAATAGCAAATTCTTTTTTCCTCCGATAGTCGCTATGATTTGATACTCACACAAAACATAAATGTTATGCCTATCCCACACGGAAAGAAGACTTCCAGGAGGGATATGAAATATCGGTCGTTATTGTTGTTGTTTTCATCTCCAGGAATCGTTCCATAACCATAACAAAGGAACAAAACATATCTTGTTTGCACCCGACAGCATTCGATAGACCTGTGCTCGGCAAAATAAATAATAAAAACATTTCATTGCTGAAACAGCTGTCTGTTTCAATACGTCTGTGCAAGCTGGCAATACCCCCAAGATATCAGAGGGAGAAAAAAAATAGATTGAAAGTATGTCAAAAGGTCAACATGTATGACAGCCTGAAAGCAAAAGCCGTCCAAAAATATCGCGATGGATACTGTGACATGAAAATGCCAGAATGAGTATCTTTTGTTGATGTCAGACATTAACCGATTTTTTTTTTTTTGGTTAATACGAGAAAAAAAAAAAACCAATCTAATGAAAGAGTCATGATTTCTTGTTTAACAAGACTATAATTATCTTGACCACAGCCACTTAATTTTGATCGATTATTGGTGATTTTTTTTATTTTAGATCGTAGTCACAGGGTAAAGTTTGCAAAAATCAATTGATCCTTTGTTTTCGTGCTTCACGTTTCAAAATATTTTTATTCCGATACTGCATAGTTGCTAACATATTGATTTGTTGGGGATGATTTTATCGATTGGGGCTCTGTGAGGCAGTTATCGAGGTCAAAATGTTGAAAATAGGTGTGAGAAGGATTCTTGCCCTCCAGTCTAAATATAAAGTAAACAAAAATAGGAAAGTGTTATTTTCTTAATCTATTTGGAAGCCTATACTACTGGGGGAAGCTTAGAGTAGAAGCTGTTACGCAAGTAATGATCAGTTAGCTTCCAAAATGTATTAATGTCTTTGATGTGATTTTGTTTTCATTTGAAATTCATTAGGCAGCAAAATCCACTAATCAAACTGTTTGTTCAACTCGAAGTAAAAAAAAAAACCCTTAACTGAGAGAGAGTCAATACGTTGATGCACATAATATACTATTTTTGAAAAAAAAAATCATACTGCCCGTATAATTTCATTTCATTTCATTTATTAATTGTACACTATATGACATGTTATTGTTGTTGGTGTGTGTGTTTTGTTTTGTTTTTGTTTGTTTGGGGTTTCATTCGTTTATCAAAGGCTCAGCCGGTCTTATGTATTTTGCCAATGTCCCTTATTGTGCGATGGCGAATGGTTTGTTCATCACTTTGTAAAATTGGGTTCTTTTTTTTTTTTTAGTTGTGGATGCAATCACGCCATGTCCTTGAACGGCTTAAGATTGGCAGTGTATGCTAATCTTGTTCGTGCTTCCCGCTTCGTGGTTTTAATGGAGCATGACATGTTTTTTTTTTTCTTAACGTCACTGTACAAGCCTGGTTCTTTGCATCGGAAACAATAAACAGGGGATTTTGTTTCCAGAACATCTACCGAGGCAAGATAGAGAGAAAAAGAAAGAGACAGAGCCTGGTAATAAAGTGATTATCTCTCTGTGCTCGATTTAGTTTCCTCGTACAAGGATAATTTATTGTTGAACAACGAATTATCATCATTCTTCTAACGTGGTTTCGCCAACACGGACAAAAGGGCTTGTATAGTTTTGTTATAAAAGTTGCCCATATCATAAAAATGACGAAAGAAAATAAAAGATAAAGATGACGGGGTGGGGGAGAATTATGACCATCATAGCACATTCCACTAAACCTCGTGTCGGGACATAGAATCTCCCTGAAACAATATTCAAACACTACACTGTGCTGAAAACAAACGCCTTCATCGTAGAGTGAAAACATAATCATGGACTTTTTGTTCAGAAACCCAGTGAAACACATTTTTATTACATGTTTTCTTCAAATCACCTTTGCCTATGCGTCACAAGTCATTTTTTTTTAGCTTTATAAAGAACAAGGGTGATTTATTTGATTGGTTGCGATAAAGCTATAGTAGACCTATTGCATGGTATCGACAGCCATAATGCCAACCTGAAAATTGTTTTCGTATGAAAGAACAGTGCAAGATCTTCTGCCCGTGGGCGATCATTCCTAAGTTTCATTCTAATGGCATTATATGATTCCGTAGGAACAGCAAAATAGTGTGATTTCTAATAGGTGAACTTTTCAAAATCAACTGTACTAATACCCCGGCTATACCCTTTACCCCACCCCTACCCCCGCCCCAAATTGTCATTTTTTTTTTCAATTTTCAATTCAGTAGTTTGTTTATTTCCATCATCAAAAAAGGAAAAGAAAACATGATTCAAAGCGCTTAAAGTTGTCGATTTATCTTTCATTAATCTGGTACGGACAGGTTTTTTTTTTTTTTTTTTAAATACAATGTAAAGTATATGCACGAATGATGTCATAAAAAAAGGAAAAAATACACACTTTGTCATGATAACAAAAAAGAAGTAAGTAATCATAACGACGGAAAACAGTGCTCCACTAAAAAGCCAAGCTTGTAAGGCGTGGAACACTGGAGATAAAACAACGACAGCACCAATTTGTTATACCAAGAAAATATATTCATATAATCTGCACGAAGGGGGAAATGAATAAAAATTAGTAATGATAATGATAATGAATACTATTTATATAGCGCTTAATACTGATGTTTCTAAGCGCATCGATCCGGGGAAAAAAAGAAGTATGACATTAAAATAAAATACAGCATTACGTAAATATACGTATTATGATATAACATGCAGCAGCAAAACAACATAATTAAAGTTGGGTAAACAGATTGTAGTTGTATAACATTTCGCCGTGACACCTGTGCAACGAAGAGAGGTATAAACGGGTGCAGGACTTGGCAGAATCGTGCTGAAGAATACATGTTACGCTGAATTACATGTTTTCGGGGAAAAGTGATAAAAATCGTAAATTGCAAAACGTGTCAAGCTGAATAACAAAATACATCTTAATGCCGTCAAAATCTTACTCGGGATCAGGTAACAAGTTGTTCTATCTCACATGAATGTGCTATGGAGAGAGAAAGCGAGAGAGAAAGAGAGATCGGGGGGGGGGAGGCGACGGATAAGAACTAAAAGATTGTAGAATGGGCAGACAAAAGTTGTTTTGACGCTAGACTTTCGTCACTGCTTGATTTTAGTTGATTGGCTGTAGGTAGAGCAACGAGTACTACTCAAGCCACTTGTCACACAGTCATCTTCGCTTTGGTGGGAGGAACCGAAGGGACGGAAGACCTCAACAAGATCATGCATGCACATTCATCCTCTCGGCTCTTTTGACACTCTCTACCCCCCCCCCCCCCCCATGATTCTTAATGTCTCCAAAGACCTCATCACAAAATTATGAGAAAAAATGTAACTTGATAAGTCAGAGGCTGGACCACCCCGTCAGCTGGAGAGCAATGTTTGCTTGAAAGCACCGTGATGTCCGAAGAAAACGTACTAAACCGATAACGTAATGCTCCGGCTCGTAATACAAAAAAAAAATGCAATTAAGGACATTTTGACATTCGATTATGCAAATCCCACCTTCACCAAATTGGTACTGTCCGCCGAGAGACAAAATGGCGCCATTTTCTTATTCATTCGAGTCGTCTCTCCTCGCAGTCGCCGCTGTCTTTGACTGCCGAGTTGTTGTTTTATTTCTTTCATTTTGTTCATAGGCTCTTCCCTCGCCGCAAAACCACCTTCAATTCTTATTATAGGATAAAATCGGGGGGATTGTGATCCGCACATGTTAATGGAAGCGAGGTCTGAAATTCAAAGACGGCAGAACCCCGCCGATATCAGATTTCGGTAATCCTGTTGACAGAGGCAGTTTTCCAGGGGTAGGGTATCAGCACCGATCCTGCTCTTCCGTTTGGTTGCATCTGGAAGTCGACTTGGTCATCGTGTTATGGGATTCCATTCCCGCTGATAGTCTGTGGGAAGAAGGGTTGGGGTGGGGGGAGACAAGGTTCGAATACTCGGCAACGGGTGGTGACGTCTCGTGGAGGTTGATAGGGGATGGATGAAATAATGGAAAGCTGGCATCTGAAGAAAGTGTCAACCTACAGAACAACTGTCTGTTACGATGTTGGACCGACTGTGCATGGGTGCTGGTCGTTTTATTATAAGCGTCTCCTCCGATATTGTTTGGAAAGGAAAAAAATGTATATGTATGTATATATATATATATATATATATATGTTCAAATATGACACAGAAAGAGAAAGAAGGGGAAATGAGAGAGAGCTTTAGCAAGTGAGAAAATGTCCATGTGATTCACACTGGTACCTTTGGTATAGAGAGCCTCCTATTTGGTCGTAATATAATCTACAGACTGATTGAATCAAATCAACTTTCAGCCTGTCAAGTGATGTCCCTATTGCAAATTTTCATTTTGATTTTCTTCTCTACCGAAAATGTATTCTCTCCAGTTTCTGGGTTGATGCCGAAAATATATGGTTTCTTCGCTATTCTTTACGGTGCCGTTAACCTGTTTTGCGTTAATCCCGCCTAAATTCGTTCTTATCAACTTTCATTCTGTTTCCTCCCCTCCCTTCCGCTGTCTGAAAATTGCCGGGAGAAACACATCAGACAAAATCAAGGCCCAGCAGTGAATGAGATGTGGCAACTCGCAGGTGGTTTTATTGAAAATTTTCAGTTATAACATTATTCCACAATTTTCCTCACGAGGAGGTGTAATGAAATCAGTGGAGAGGGAGGAAACGGGTGCTATCGTTGGCCGCCTCAACGACGAGCCTGAACAAAAAAAATCATCCTACCCCCTTCCCCATCCCCTACCCTCCTCCAGTGTCGAACTTCGTCAAATATTGAGGAGGAAATGGAGCTTACTCTCACCAGCACGGTCACCGGAACCCGTCCTTTGCTACGCACTGCTTGATTCTAATCCGCAATGACACCATCCTCGCCATATTGCCTTTGAGACCGAGGCGAACCTTAAACGGAGAGCAAACCGCCATCGCGTATGGAGCCGCTTGAATCTAATTTTGATGATTCGTCCACCCAGCGAATTGGACCCTAAGACAATAAAAAGAGAGCATTTTGCTTCAGTGTTTCTTCAGTCAAGTGGAATGCAAAAGCTCGTTTTGTTATTCCGTGCGCGAATAAAGACCAATACTGTGCAGTGCTCGGGGAATGGTGGGGGAGGAGGAGGAGGGGGGAGGGGAGGGGGAAGGGGCTTGGGTCAGCAGCTTCCCTCCCCCTCCCACACACACACACACACACACACACACACACACACACGGTTGGCAAAAAACTGGGAAAAATATTACAAAACCGAAAAAAAAAAGCCGCAAGAAGACCAATGTCTTTTGTGAGTCCCTCCCCTAGATTCTTCCTGTCGTAGGAGGGAAGGGAGCATTGACCTTTGACCAAACCAGCCATTAATTTCCTCCCCTTGCCACACACACACAAACACACACACACACACACACGAACAATAAAAACTTTCCTCTGCCCCTGATGTGGGACGACGAATGATACCATGAATATATCGTATGACTTTCGGCATCATTTACATTACCAAGAATCTGCCAGGCTGGGCATGACATTAAAGTCACTCACCCAGGCCCACGTTTACACAAGGAGACCCAAATCTTGATCATGGCGATATTTCATATTTATGAGATGAAATGTATACTGTAGTAGTGCGCACACAATCAATAATAATCAGAAACGGTTTCTGTTCATTTACGAATGAATTCTTCACATTCTAACGACTCAGTTCCATGCTAGATTATGACTGTCATTCATTGTTTGATAAGCTCCACCTACGTCTTTGACAGTAAGAGATGAATGAGAACCAGTAACGTCAGCGAGATAATATAATTAGGGATTCTTTAGAGCGAAGAAACCCATTTAAGCGCAACATCTTCAAGTTCTACACTCTAAACACCATGGGTGCATCTTCATAATTATCATCATGTATGTGAGACTCGAATTCAGAATCTCTCCTTGAAGTGCCCAGAGCCTCAACCAGTATTCCAAGCATATAGTGCTCCCACTATTGTAGATGTCGGATCCTTTGTATCTGTTGCTGTTGTTGTTGTTGTTGTTGTTGTTGTTGTTGTTGTTGTTGTTGTTGTTCGATGCTGCTGATGTTGTTCTTGATACTTTCAATCATGTGATTTTTTCCTTCTCTCTTTCTCTCTTCTCCCAGATGCGTATTGGTCTCCACACGGGAGCGGTAGTAGCTGGTATCGTGGGGCAGAAGATGCCGCGGTACTGTTTGTTTGGCAATAACGTCTCGCTAGCAAACAAGATGGAATCCCACAGCGAGGCCCTAAAAATCAATGTCAGTCCAACAACCCACGTGTGAGTATGAATAAACACAGGCATTGCAACTTTTCTTCGAAATAACAGAGAAGTTTTTTTAATGTTGAAATCCGTCCACTTTGTTACTATAGTCAAAGGGGGCTTCGTGATCATCATTCCAGGTGAAAATGTCAAAAGGTTGGAACGATGCCCTATGTTCATATCTACCCCTGATATCAAGACATTAGTTTGTTTTGTGCGTTTATGGTTTTGAAGTTGATAGCGAGAAATTTTACGAGGATGACTGTGAGGTAGAAATAGAAAACAGTTCACTTTGATAACAATCAGGCATGCATTAGCACGATACTGCCGCCATTGATCCTGAACACAGTAACAGGAAAGACTGGAATTCTGACATCCATCTTGCCAGACAGACCCAAACTTGTATACAAGACCTTCATGTTTGTGTTTGTCACACGCTGCGGTCAAACATACGATGTGTATGTGCGTGTGTGGGGGTGGGTGTGGGTGGGTGGATGTGTGTGTGTGTGTGTGTGTGTGTGTGTGTGTGTGTGTGTGTGTGTGTACAGAATGACAAATGGCGGCTGTATATCAAACTTGACTCCCAGCGACCATGGGCGGGTTCCGCGGCGCCAAAGCCGGCCAGGTCGCCGGGTACGCCAAACAATCAAACATTCCGTGGTGCGCTGAATGGCAAATGAAGGTGACACATTTTTACTGTACCCACACGACCAAGAGCGGGGTTTGCCTCCAATACGATGAATGATTTATGTTTGGTGCATGTTGCCCATTTATCTGAAGAACAGATTGGTAGAACGACGAAAGGCCACATATATACACATGGGCTTACACGAGCAATAATACCGTGCCCAAAGGCACATGAACATTAATATACGAGCATTCATTCTTTTCATTTTGTTTCACAGATCTAAAGAGATTACAGTATTTAGGGGCATCTCGTCATGTGATTTGTGGGTGTGTGCTTGGAATAACATTGTGCTGACGATTTCCTGTTAATAAAGGAGTGGTAGTTCAATTGTCATTTGAAATGATTACCGTTACATCAATAGTTCTTTCGCAACATCATATCAAAAGGGCAATATTAAGCTTTCCGCGGATATTGTAGGCACATAGATATTAATCATTATGTATCATTATCGGCAGAAAGCAGGGCAAGCCTGTCAGGATTTTCTCTTTTTTTTCATAAGGAAGTGGGGGTGAATGTCTTCTTCCTTTGGCATGTAATTCAACGAGCTGAAAGAGAGAATTTATGCTTGCTTCTGTCAATACAACAGACAATTTGACGTATTCAAGATTCTTCAATGATTTAGCCCGCGGGGAAAATGTTGCTCATTTGGACCCGTACGATTTTTTTTTGTATTTCTCAGCAGCTAGGACAGCCTTTTCGTTACTTCAGTTATCCGCGGTGTTACTTGCGTGCATGAAGGGGGTATACACTTTTGAAGGAGGAGGGGGAGGGGGTAAAAAGGAAAGAGAGAGGGTGAGAGATGTATATCTCGAAGAAAAACTATCTAAAAAGTACACTTTTTGTCACCTGACCAACTCGTAAAATAACCCTTTTCGGGCTTTCCCTAAACGTCACAGTGAGCAGTGAGATTGATTACACCTGCACGTGTACCTTGCTTCTTGCGTCACCTAAAATAGGTCTTTGTGCAGTGCGTATACCCCTCATCTATTGTACTGCAACCCAATGCGCAGTCACTCGCCTTGTAATCTGCGAAATAAAACTAACAATGAAGAGATTTGTCAGAAACTTGTTACAACACATCATTGCTGTATCAACGTCTGGGATTATCTTTTCTTTAATGTAGCTAGCTTTGTCCCACAAACTCCAGAAAGGTCATTTGTGAGAAAAGAAGACGCACATAAATATTTTTAGACCTGTCGTCAATTGTTGAAAACAGTTTAAATAACGTGTCGGTGTCTTGAAGTACGTAACGGGAATGCCCTTGAGATAAAACTCGTCTTTTATACGACGGCTCCTTCGAGTAACCTCTGTGCCTTTAATGTCAATCTAACCTAATTTTAGCGCGCCGCAGTTTTGGATACTTGTGCAGTGGGTGCATGACAAAATAAGAATAGCGGAGAAAAAAAAAAAACACAAAAAATACTCCGCAGAACGAAAATGTGGGGTTTTCCATTTCGAGCGAATCTCAGGATGTTTCTCTCCCAAGACCGAACTATTTCATCATAATGAAATTTATTTCCATCAGCGCGATTGGGAAGGCCGAGGGAAATATATTACAAAACGTCCAAATTATGATCAAATACAGACGGGATGCAGTACTTTGTAAGTGGAAACTACTTACTTTAATCCCCGTTGAAGATGCGAGGCGACCGGCGAATTTAAGCGTTCCCCCTTTTCCTGGGCAGGGTGGAGGCACGTAAGGTGATGCTCTGGTTTCATGACGAGGGTAAATGGAACGTCAAATGGGGAGAAAGTGATACGGGAAAAACGGGTATGCCATCTTTTTCGTCTTAAGGAACGTTCTCGTCATGGTATAGGCCATTCATTGCCGGTATGTGTGTATGATTTCTAGCGAGCATTGAAAGTTTGTATCTAAGTGCGGATTTTTGTTGGCTTTTATTTTTCGATTTGTTCGGTATCTCAACTAGAAAGCGATGACTTTCAGTCATTAATTCTATGACTTTATCGTCAGTACAGTCAGGCATTACGAAATGAAGCAAAGACTTGCAGTCAGAACTTGATATAAAAGATGTTTCCTTGAAAGATCCCAAAACAAACATGAATCTTCTATGGTCGTGGTAGATTCCATTCCTATTTTCTATGGGAACATAAGCTTACACGTTGAGAGTGTCGACATCAACAAATCACATTCGACAGGGCTAACAGTTTCCCATTTTCACAAGGGTTGATTGGTATCAGTGAATTTGTCCAAATCCAGAAATTTTATTGAAGATCTTCTTCCCCCCTCAGACCTTCTTTGAAACCCACTTCACAAAGTCAAACTCTTTGCAGCACTCTTTACATTCACAACTTCACATCCAATAAAAACCAGAATGTGCATCTCGAATGTCAAGCACTATGTCATAATACTGGATAAGACTCCTTACTCTCAATTGAAGGACCCGACTTTAAATACAATCCAGTTCTTACGTCCTTAGACAAGACGTTTTTAACCATCACGTCCCTCTTGACCTAGGTGTATAAATGGATACTTGACAACTCTATAATAGGGTAATACTAATGGGCCCTCTGGTTGAGCAGTGGCAACACTGAAGAGGTTACGGAAAGAAAGCCATACTTAGCATTACCCTGGATAAACATCTCTTTTTTGTGTTTGTTGTAAAAATCAAACTTACATCAAGGATATCATTTTTCCATATTCTTCCATACAAAGTTAAATTCACTTATGCTGCAGGGAAAATAAGATAATTATATCGTTGTGATCTGCTTTGGAAACGAACATTAGATAAGCAAACTTAATGAAACTTTAGATCACGTTCCTGGATGAAGACCGATATCTCACTTTTTCTGCGGCTTGTCCGAGTGTCCATTAGGACCTGTACAAAAAAGACGTCCACCCCCTCCCCTATCATCTTTTTTGAAAAGATTTCAAAATAAATGACACCAAAAAGTCGTCGGCAGCTCTCGTGCCCATTTGTGTCTTTGCCACCGGCTTTTCTTGTTGCTTTCAGCTATCAAAATCATAATTCTGACGTGAATATCCAGCCCGAACGTGTTCTCTTGCACATGATTACATGTGTCTTATTTTCTATATGCACATTCTTTGCTGAGTGGTGTCAAATTGGTTCCATTCCTTGTCAATTAATACATCATACCTTCGCATTTCCCTTTTTCGCATTTTTCATGTAAATTATCATTCTTATTATTTTGCTTTTGCTTTCCGTATGTAAATATTACACAAATAGCTTTATTTGTTAATGTCAAATTGTGGTTTGTAGTCGGCGACCAGAACAATGTGTACAATAATCGCTACTTGATATCATTAGCAATCTCTAGATGCGCGACGCGAACGCTAGGACGACGCTCCCTTCCGGCTTGGACAATATAGAAACAGCTGTCTCGCGCATGTGCAAAACACCATGCACAACAGTTCCCTATAATTGGCGTTGCCCTTGCATTTGCGTCGCAGATCTAAAGCTCTCTATTGTCTCGATCAAGCCCTGGCGATGCATTCCGTGTCTTCGCCCTGGGTCAAATCAAAAGGGAAGGAATAATCGAAGATTGCAAAGGACAAAATAATACTACAAATCAATTGGCAGAAAGAAATGATACGTAAGGCCAATAGCGTTTCATTTTACGCAAGAAATGGACCACAAGAAAATAAACACACACTTACCAATGCACACACACACACATGGGCACACACATGGACACACACACATGGACACACACATGGCAATACGCTTCGGTTTTTTCCCCGTCGCCAACAGCCGCGAGCAGTTTTTGCAATGCGAACCCTGTTGATATGCGTTTGGTCAAATGACTCTTGGAGTCCAGTTTCCAATTTCGGATTTCCCCTCTGTTTACCACTTCACTCGTTCTTTATCAGTTTATCCTCCTGCTCTCCTGAGTTTAACAGTTCTGAATGCCCCACTTACGATGTGTTGTTTACTCTTAAAATGACCTGCCCTCACATCTCAGTCTACTACACAGAGATACCTCTAACAGAGAAATTATCATTGTATTCGGGCGGTTTTGTACTAATTACTCCTATATGAATAACACCGCTCTATGTTGTCTCTTTCTGTCGTTGTATAATAATTGAGACCAACAAGGAGCACGAGTTTCGTCTCAGGAGTCAGTGATCTAGTCATTACTTCAGAGTGGGTCAGATTTGGGGTGGTTTTTTTTTTCAATTTTAGTTTGTTTCATTTCATCAACCTGTGCAAATTAAATCATTACGACAAATCAACAACGTTCTCATCAAAATATGAACAAGAATACTTACAGAGTACTTGAAAGAAATAGATATATAGTTACGACTACACGAACATACATTATATCGTATCTTCGGATGCAGGTGAAGGAGACCATGTATTAATCATTAAGCAGTTTGCTTGACCGGGATAACAAAATCTGGGCAATATGATGTCATATCCCACACACAGTCCAAACTCAATGCTACCAAATTACATGAAGGAAAACTACTTGTCCGTGAGTCTTTACACGTACTATTAAAGTCTGTTGGATATTTACTCTGTTTTTCATAATAAATGTGTTTTATTTAAACTAAAGACATTGTTTAAACCGTCTGTTTATGATATCATATTTGGTTTTTGATCTTCTTAAACGCAATTATGTGTACTTATGTGATATGCAAAGGCATTCTTTGATGAATTAGCGTGTACGTACGTAATGCTGCATCTGAACAACAATCGGCATTTGCAATAACCCCTCTTTGTTATGCTTTTTACTTTCTTGCAGGCTTTTACTAGAGACGGGCGCGTTTCATTTTGAGGAACGCGCACGCGACACGCTTCCAGCAGCTTTTCCCGCCAGTATCCCCGGCAACCCTCACTTCCTCTGGGGCTACTCCCCGAGCCCCGACGACCCTCAGGACGTCGAGCTTTTCGGGAGCCACGACATGGTGGAAATCCCGTCGTAATCAACGGCTCCTAGACTATTATAGGCGTCATTTCTCGCCATTAGGAACAATTCTATCTCTACTATATCCAACCAGTCATCGGTAATCAATCAATCAATCAATTAAAGGTTTAAAACATGGATGTGTTGTTGTTTTGAATCGAACTTGAACTAAAGTAATGGTAGTCATCACTACAGGAATGATGGTGATGACTTTTTTCCATCACGTTTATCATTCATGTATGTGATAGCAAATGCCATAACACTCAAACTAGACACACTAATATTTAAAGTGAAAAAAAAGTCACCTCCCCCCCCCCCCTTAAATAGTACAAGGAAGACTAGCAGAGCTGAAGAGCAATTTGGTTCAATATTTCAAAGCGCTGTGTCATCCAAATTTGTTTTTTTTTTCTACATCATCCTCTCTCCAGACTTTCTCTTTTACTACTTCCCAATATTATTCATAGTCTCCTTTCCATTAAAAGAATGTCCTGATGATATACCACGGTGACACCTTGCCAAAGGAAGTCTGGGGTTAGTGAAAAAAGAAACGACATAATTTGCTGAAGTATATGGGTCTATAAATGCAGCGAGGAAAGATAAAAAAGGAGAATATGAGTCAAACCTGATGACTGTGGTTATATAGGGTCTGATCTATTGCCAATTCATAGGAAGATTTCGCAAGGGATTCCGCCCGTCAACACTTTGTCAAATATTAAAGAGTCAATCTATTTGAAGTCCTATTAATCTGTGGGCAAATTGGCAACGTTTCAAGTTGATAGCTAAAAAGGATCAACTCTCCGGGCAAATATTGTAGAGGTTTCTACTCTGAATGGAATATGGATTTGGAAAAATATGACTCAAGATTCTCGTACAATGCTCACATTTACATAATAATAACTATTTTAGTATTTTACTCAACTTTTTTTTTAATTCAGTTACAAAATTTGCAGAATAGATTGCATGTACTTTTATCTCGATGCAATACATCTTAGGGTCAGCGTGTGTGCTTCTAAGTATGCATCTATAGGGTGTGAGCGTGTGTGTGTGAGGGTGTGTGTGTGTACGTGTACGTGTATTCAAATGGAGAATCAGCGAGGCTGAGTGTGTGTCTGTGTGTATGTGTGTGTGCGTGTGTGTGTGTGTGTGTGTGTATGTCAAGGAAAACATTACCGTGGACAAGAAGTTACGCGGACTGATGAGTGGTTTGGTTGCTTGATTGCAAATTCGACTCTCTCTCTCTCTCTCTCTCTCTCTCTCATGTGATTCCTGAGAATATGGGAAACCACCATGAATGCCGTATTTCATTATTCTTGTGAATTGTTCATCTTCTCTTGTACATTGAAACTTTGACTTCTTGTAAGATATACAAGATTGTTAATGCTATTATTTTGTATATGCATCATTCATATTTCTTATCTTACTCTATTGTGTGAATAGGCTCTCCTTTATAGAGTGATTTCATCTATAAGCCAACAGCTGTTCTCTATTTTATGTTTGTTACCTCTGTATAAGTTAGTGTGAAATGTTCTTGCTGCAAAATAAATGAAATTATATATCTGAGGTCGAGTGAAAGAACAGCCATATTGCATATGTCAGTATTTACAGGAAACAAACCAAACCTTTTCATGACGGCCTCTTTGAATCAATCGTGTTTTATCTTTACGTTAAAATTCTCGAGACGAATTACTTAGATCAAGTTGGTAGTCAACTGTGTATGATTATTTCTGCTTCACTTCTATCGCCATGTTCCGTTGAAACAATCGGATGTGACGTCATAGAAGGTTACTCGCACTCTGTGTTTAGACAATAGCAAAGACCTGATTTATAACCATCTTTGGCTTTTCATCTGAAATTACTTTGACACTAACTTTAATCACACAACTTTTTTTGGCAAACTGAACGCGTGAGTCCCGTTTACTGGTGCATGGATGTAATAATATCTATTCTTGCCATATTACAAGGGGGTTATCCGTACCTTACAACTAAATTATCAGTACAAAGGCTTGTTGTGTGCGGCCCACTCTTTAAAGATATTCTGAGCGTCAATACGCTGGAGTTTTGTCTACCTGCGTACCGGGAAAGGTATACGTGATATATACATTTTTTACTTCTTACGCAAAGGCTTCAATAACTAACGCCTTCCTGTGTTTACATGACGTAAAGTCTCTTGACACGTCATTGTCACGTGTTTCGTAATCGCACAAAGGGGGGGGGGGGGGGAGATGGTGGGAAATAAAGCATATAGTTATACATATTTACCTATGATTGCGACACAAATACTGAAGTGAGGCTAAAACCGTCAGTTTGTGAAAGGTGATACGCTTTTTAAAGCTGTGACGTTTCACGGGCTGCATTCACCACCAGGGGCGGTCAGCTATGGAACAAAAACGCGCCCCGAGGAAGTTTCAGATGACGGGGTAAAGAGGAAAAAACAAACAAACCAACAAACAAACCCGGATGTCCTTCCCTGTATTGAGGCAGACTTCCTTCCCACGCTTTTTCAGTTTCCGCAGGGGGTCTCTTGTGAAATTCACGTTCAAAGATTCTCTTCCTGAATTAGTCCCAGAGCGAAATGTACACCGTTGCAATTCAATCTTTCACCTTGTTTAGCAGAACAGGCGATATTCATCCCCGTCGGTTATAGTATACCTTGTGCGAGTCCGATCATTACCCCATCCCTTCTCCTTTCTCTATCCCCCCCCCCCCTCATTCCCTTTATCTCCGTCCCTTCCAAGAATAAGTCTCGTTCAGAACAGATGTTAATATCTGAGTGGCCCACGGTGCAACGTATAAAGTTTGGTTTTGTAACCACTTCATAAGGCATGTGTACTGCAATCGGAGTTGTTGCACAAGTATTGATGTATTTGTGGAAAACGTTTGAGTGAGAAGAGAAAAAACGAAATTCTTAACCTTCGTTTTGTCCTGCAAAAGAAATGTTTCGCTTTCGCAACAGTTTGTTTATTAAGTTTGCATATCTTGCTGCTGCTTTTTTTTTTGTGTGTGTGTGTGTGCACAAACGTTGATATCATAGTGTCATATACTCGTAAACACGGAGATTAATAAAAAAGGAATATATTGTAAAATATAAAGATTATAGATTCTCAACTTCGGAAAGCGGTTGTAACCAGAAGAGAAATTACATTTATTATAACATAAAAGTCTTCTTTCAATTAAAATAACAATGATGATGATGATAATAATAATAATAATAATAATAATAATAATAATAATAATAATAATAATAATAACGATAATTATAAAAATTATATATATACATAACTTGAAATAAAAGTTTCCTTTTCAATTATCCAACCATGATTATACACTCCAAAACACTGATATAAGCGCTACGATGTAATCCCTCATAGATTTTGACAGTCACCCAAGTTTGTTGACCCCTATGGGCCCCCTTTTTTCCCCTTCCCCACGTAACCTAATCGCAGAGTCGAGTGCAGGCCACGGTGGGTAGCTTAGGCGGCAATGAGAGACCCGCGGTATCTCCACAGCCTCTTCAACTCATCGACTCCCGCCAATAAGCGGTGTATTGATCCGCGACTATCGAATTCGATGTGACGCGGCACGCGCCGTGGCCAGGCCAGAAGGGCGGTGAGGGCGAGGGTGTGATCCGCTAAATTGCGTTCCGCGTCAAATTCCAAGGCACTAAAAAAGGAGGCGCATGGGACATGATGCTTTCCTGCTTAAACTCTAAACTCCTACAGGGGGGAAACGAAGCAAAGTCGCATGCACCTCGAAAATCACGAAGACATACCACAAATATTTTGCTTGATTCCTCACACAGGTGCCGTTCATAGGCTGTCAAAGAACAGTGAAGTACTTACTACCTTCAGTATAGGCACCGGGAAGTTCGTGAAATTTAATGCACGAATTACACGTCTTCTCCTTTTTGGCGTAAAGCAAAAACTCTAATTTTGTTTTGAAAGTCGATGTTTGTGGCGACTCCACTGCGCATTCATACACCTTGGAAGACAGGTCAGCTAAACTACCCCCCGGGAGATGTTCGATAACCGCACTGCTTTTACTGGGTCGCATTGACGCTGTTTGAACAAACAAGTGAACAGAAACATTAGTCCAAAGAAGGGAAATGGAGACGAAATGCCAGCAGACTGTAAACAAAGAAGTGAAATTCGACTAGGACAATCGTAGAGAATTAGGACAGGTTCGGAAACGTGAGTAACCTTCCAGGTCATTTCATGGCGGGTCGAGTTCGGCGTAAGACACAGGTGATGTAGTCGTTTATCTAACAAATTGGGTTCAAACAGAACGAATGTTGTGAAAGTCTAATACTATACAGCTTAATTGATCCTTCAGGTTCATGGTAGATCTCAGGCAACAGTCAAACCACCTGAATCTATTTCCATGCACTCACAATTACTTTGTAGTGTTACTTTGTGCTACTTTCTTGACTCCCATCATTGTCAGTACATGTGTCAAAAGATGTGTGCTGTATTGAGTATGGTAGGCCATGTGTGTCTCGTGTCGCATTAGAATGATACAATTTTATTCATTTTCTTCTCTCATGGAAAATGATTGAATTTCTTTGATTTCTACTCTATTTTTTGCGCAGCGTAGCCTGAAATCTATTTTCATTAGTTCAGTTACCGAGTCAAATTGTTGTTTGTATTACTTCATCACGAGACATACCTCATGCTGATATAGAATGACAATTATGTGCGTGTAGTTCTCCGTACAAGGAATGAGAGCCATCTATTTTGCAACAGGAAACAAACAACGAATATGGAAGAAATGTAAATAATGTATCTCGGCTTCTTTGTGCTCCCAGTCAGAGCAGATGAGACTAGGATTTGATGGTAAATTACGCAAAGTAACCGTGATGTGGTTAGATTGATTTTTTCACAAGCTCTGTCTTCTAATTTCCTTCATTGTAATCGTGTAGAATGGGTATAGGTAATAATGGTCGTCATTACATGAATGTACATTAATGTATATTGAATCATTTAATGTACCATACACATATTTATCTAATCTCTCTTTCTCTCTCTCACTCTCTCTCTCTCTATCTCTCTACATGTCAGAACCTGTTTGGATCATAAATAAATTATATAACTGTTTGCATCATTGGACGTGTGACTTGTGGTTACCTCAACGGATTGGATAAGCTCATGTGCCTATAATGAGGGAAATTTCAGCCCTGTCACGTGACTAGCGTGCGGCTTTTTGGCGGCTGCCTGCAATATTAGATTCCTTCACATCTGTCGCACCAGGGCGAAGTCATCTCACGTTAAAGGGATAGATCAAACTTCCACACGTTTCACGCTATTATCATTTGATCGAAATGCTTTTTTTGCTCACTTTATTACATACAGCGTATATATAATATATACTTACATATATAAGATTATATTAATAAGATTAATATACATATATATATATATATATATATATATATATATACATATATATAAGATATTATTAAGATTAACATACGTATGTATATATATATATATATATATATATATATATATATTAATCTTGATATTAATATATATATCATATGATATGATATACTCATATGTGTCTTTGTGTCTGTGTGGTCGAAATCCTAATACGATAGAAAATGCCTTTAATTAGAGAAGAATAAGAAACTATTCCTTATTCCAGCAATTATTCACAAAGCAGAGGATCAAATCAAATCAAATCAAATCACATTACATCACATCAATCATTGCTAACAATGCGTGGCTATAGAAATGAGAGGCGAAAGAGAAATGAAAGCTGATGTTGATTACGATTATATCGGTGCATGATGAATATATGAACATGACAACATGATTGGAGTGGGTTTTAATTACTAAACTGAGCTCCTTTTAATCTTCTACGCGCCGCGCTTGGGTTTTCATCAATGATTACAAGCCGGCAGAACCGTGTCTTTAATTGGAGGAGCTAATTTTGCAAGGCCCCAAGACTCCCTCACGAATTTGATAATATACTAATAACAACGGGGGCGATATGTGCCGCGTAATATTGGTGTTATCAGAAGAAAAAAAACGACTCAAACGCTAAATTTTCGTTTTTGCAACCGATAGGGAATCAATGCCTTGTGCTATTGCAGAAACAGCGAGCAAGAAAATAAAATGAGAAGAAAAAAAAAAGGTGTTCTGTTCATTCTTTGTTAGTTTTCTCGACTGTGGAAGGTCTGTCAAAAAGTGGGGTATAAATTCAAGATCTATAAAATTGAAAGCAAATAACGAGGAACATAAGAGTAGACAATTTCATTTCACTTTAAAGCTAATCCTTCTGACAAGGCCGACGAGCAAATGACAATGAGTATGCGTTTCGAGGAGGGGAAAAGTGCTTGGTAAGCCCAGAATGCCTGTTTCATACCATGAAGTGGTTGTGATTGCATTGTCGAGAGATGTAAGGCCGATATCTCGAAACGGAGCCCGGTGGCGGAAAACGACTAGAAAACCTGACTCCCCCATATTGTATGCATCGCGAAGTGACTAAACCTCTTTGTGTTTTTTGTTTGTTTGTTTGTTTGTTTGTATGTTCATGTGTGAGGGTGTGTGTGTGTGTGTGTGTGTGTTTGTGTGTGTGTGTGTGTGTGTGTGGGTGTGTGTTTTATGTGAAGGTTCTGGCAGATAGCTAGCCTGTCTCCGGAGGCCATCGTGGATGACGGAATAAGCTACTCACTAGCTTTCTGGGTATTTGTTTTTGTTTTTTCTTTAAGACAAATCATTTTTTTTTCATCATGTCCTTGGTTATCAGTGTATTATGCCTCCGTGTCTGCAGGCATATCTACGTTCCCCGTACGATGGTGTGTTTAAGCTTGAGAGCGGAGTACATGAACACTTGAATGAATGGTTCGTTGGATAAGTGGGTGTAGGTTTATAACAATTGTGCATGAAGATGTGTCTTGGTAGTGTGCACGGGTGCATGATGCAAAAATACACCAGACAAGATGGCATTCGGAAACAACAACATTATCACTCCACGCTTTCATTTCACGAGTGATCCCGGGTGTAAAGTCAAAGCAGCGAATGCTGTATTTTTTATTTCTGTTCATTAGGAGATGAGTAGAAACTGATTTTGCCATACGGCAATTTATGATTACATGTACACCACACATCCTGTCGCGTCTGAAATATACATATGAAAGACTTGAAGACACGCACTAGCACACACAAGGTACGCAGTCAATATCATCGCTGTCTTCACTCATTTCGGCAATAAACACTGTTTCATCTTAAGTCTATACAAAGTAAGGAAAGTGCACATACTTATGAAGGCAAACAGAAAAGATCAAACAAACAAACAAACAAACAAACAGATCACAGCTGAACGTTACCAACTGACGTTTACCTAATATTTATGCCTTGCATAGTAGCATAAACCAGTTTACAATACTAGAGAAATACACACAAAATTAATGCACTGAGGGTCAGTGGCAGTAAAGTATAATATTCAAGATCACAGGGATGGTGGCGTAGGAGAAATCCGAGGAATAAGTTCAGCAATCATGTCGGGTATGCAAATGGGAGTTGCATTGTGCACGGTAGAGGGATATACAGTATAGGAGGTGGGAAATTGTTTTCTCACCGCAATTTTATATGCACCTGTTAATTAGCATGGTTTCCAGTTATTCATGCCTACTTGGCGCATGCGTAGCTATGGCAACGGGAGACAGGACGGCATCATTGTCAATCAATTTATATCAGCAAAAAAACATTCATTCCTTCAACATTAATTTGTATGCATTTTCCCTCTGAAGAAATCTGCAATCGAATTTTCCAGAATCGGGTACTAAAATGTGAACGCTTGTGGTATTCTACAAACTTTGCAATGTAAAACTCACCCTCCTTCCTTAGGGACGTAGTGAAAGGCAGTAATATCGTTTAAGGTAGAAATAATCAGTTTGTGTATGTTGTCATCAAAAGAAAAACACGTGAAAGAGGAAGGCTAGAGTGAAAGAAGAAAACGAAGCAGATCATATTATAATCTGACGACCTTTGTAATGTTTGTAGCACTGCGTAAGCAGAAAAAGAAACACAATACAGAACCGTCCTAAAGGCTAGGGATAATTTACTTTGTTTCTGCCTCTGATCAATACTATCCACTAGGCAAGCACGCGCACGCGCACGTACGTGCACTCTGAAATACACGTGCGCAGGCACACGAACTCATAGATACATACACACAAGCAAACGATTTTAGTTCGTTATTCCGAAGGTTCGTGTATCCGAAAATGAAATAGGGTTCCTTATTTTGAAGGTTCGTTCAATCGAAAAATGAATGACAAACGTTTCCTTATTCCGAAGGTCCACTAAATCGAAAACGAAAAAAAAAAGTTTGTCATTCAAAAGGTTCTTTAGTATACACCCTTTTCCTTTATTATCGGATTGTCTAACTTTATTTCATTTTCGAATTAACGTTCCTTCGGAACAACAGACCTTATTCCATTTTCGGATTAAAGACCTTCGGAAAAACGAATCATTTTTTTTTTTCATCTTTGGAAAAGCGACCCTTCGGAATAACGTACCTGGGGGATAAAGAATAATGATCGGATTAACATACATGCAGGTATGCGAAATTTGTTGTTTCGGAATACCGAACATCACCCCAAGCAAACCTACATAATACACATTTACACAACAAAATGCAGAAGAAACACAGGAGGTGAGGAATCTCGTCTTACAGTATGATTACGGAACACGAGAAGCATAATTTTTTGCGCATGTTACAATTTGCAACTCGATAAGCGCGTCGTCAACGATCAGGAAAAGGCGCTTTTTACCAAATTCATGTTTCATGAACAGGATAATGAGAAGACTTTATGAAACTTTCATGAGACCTGTACACGCAAAGACTAACTCGTCATTTTCCAGGGGTGTTCGACGCAAGCAAACTGAATTTTTTCTATATGCTTGGAGGTCGACAGGGAAACTGTAAGAATTCTTTACTCTGTAAAACATGATCGATGGAAATGCAATTTCCTCCAAAACAATATTATTCCCTAATGAAAGATTTCTTCGCTGTTGACAACTATACACTGTGTATTTATGATTATATAAATATTAGGGCATAACACACCGTAGAGGTGGCATCCCCTTGTGCCAATCAAAGCCACAATCAACAGATTATTATCAGCAAAAGAGCGTTGTGGTGCTTTCATATACTTAATTCATAAACATCCTCGGTGTAGCCTAACTTGCTCATGATAATTCAATTAACTGAGGCGTTGGACCGCGGCGCAGTGCAATATTAATGATATGAAGGAAGTGTACAATCCAACATTTGTCCAAGGCCTCACGACGTCATGTTCCTTGAATTCTAAATGAGTCGGTTTGGGCATTGCTATCGCTTGCGGTTAGTGACGCAAATAATCATTTTCCGCCATCTTTTTGTTTGTTTGTTTTTTTTAACTTTCCGGGAGGGCATTGATAAAACAGATGTCAAAGATCTCCCGTGGCAGACCAAATTGCACCCAGGAACTACGTGTCAGAAGTTCAAGAGGTCTTGTGTGAATTGCATGCAAGATAGATGAGGGTGTTTGGATGAATTTTTTAGTTACAAGGGAAGGTCGAGTCTCCCCTTTAATCAACGTCATCGTATCCCACTCGGTAGGTCGTGTGCATTCGGGTCATCTTCAACGCATGAACGCTCCCCGCCTTATGAAGGCATTAGGCCTTAATATCACTTTAATTGTCAGATCGAGAGGTGGGGGCCTTTCGTGAAACGTCTTTCTATCCTGATCTTTTGCTGGGTTCTCACTGGCGTGCGAACCAATAAGCAGGCCCAACTGGACACTAGCAGTTGATCGTGGACATCTTGTTTATGTCTATCACCATCTGCGCCACTGTTGAAATCATGGTGATCGTACCAGATCGTGAGGTCATTCGTGGCAATCGCAGTGATCATAGAAAAGTTTTGGACGGTTCCAAAAATGTCTGCGATCAACGCAATTGCCACGAAAGATCTCATGATCTGCTAAGATCTGATACGATCACCACGATTGCTCCACGATTCACTCCAAGATTTAAATTGTGGCGCATGTTGTCATAGACAGAAACAAAAAATTCTGCGATCAGCTATTAATGGGCAATCGTGACGTGCGCGCAGCGGATCGCGCGACAATGGGGGACTATCATTACGAATTCAAGCAAAATACTGTTAACGGCGAGAATGAGTCCAGCAAGGGAGTCATCGTCAGATCACAAAAACTTAAAAGGAAATAAGAAGGAACAGGGAATCAAGTGAAAGTGGACTACGCGTGATGACAGTTGAAAATATTGGTAAATCGCCATTTCTCTCGGTATTTCGGAGTCACCTGCCCCTAATGGTTCTTCACTATAACCTCTCTTTGTCTGGATAAAAGGATAAACCACTTTCTCATTTATTTCTGTATCAAAGTGTTTAATTGATGGACTATACTCTCACTGTTTGAAGACATTTTGATTGCAGTGAATCGATATCACTTATAAATAACCTTTTAACGGGTATGCATGAAGAAACAAGAGAGATGTAATGAATTCAAGTCCTATATTTGAACTTGCTCTCAACGCGAACCTTATCGATCATGTACAAGGTCCATAAATATTTCATTATCGCACAGGAGACGGTATAAAAGGCTGTAGCCGTTAAAACCTTCGTTCTACTATCGGTAGCTTGCCAAAAACATTAAAAAAAAATCATTTGGATATACCCTGATATTTGTGGTTTGTAGCGCCTTTACGGCATACATATATGATTCCATCATTAGGTAGTATGGATAATAAAAGGCCAAGTAAGGATCACTCTGTCATTTAAGTGATGTGAATAGATATAACTTCCGCTTGTGTTTGCGCGCAAACAAGTGTAGGTCGGCAAGGAGACTGCATATCAAGGATGAAATGAAAAGGAGCTTATATAGAATTTTAATATTTAACACAGTTTCCCCTGTTGGATATTACCTGCATGAAAACCGACACACCTGCTACATAATCTATTGAGAAGCATTTGTATTCTTATGTGGCAATGGCTACGCAGGGTAAAAAAAAAAATGCAAAATTTCCATCAGGCTAGTTTGCGGTTTCAGTTAATCTCAATTTATAATTCCATCCTATTTCTTTCTTTTTTTTCTTTGCAACGCGTCAGCCGAGGCCAGACGAATGTGACCGCCACACGCACACGCTCACACGCTCACACACACACACACACACACACACACACACACTTATATTGTATAAGCACATATATATATATATATATATATATATACCCACTTACGCACACAGGTGAGTCCCCTTGATTATGAATAATATCAAATATGCTATCGTGCGATAATCCACGCTTTTACCTGACCGCCCCGGGTGCCGCTCTGATGGAGAGAGAGAGAAAGACGGAGAAAAGAGTTCTTTGGCCAGTTATGCAGACACAGCAGGGAGGGCAATAATGCTCAGTGCAACGATATGGCCCCGGGACATATAATACTATGCCATCGCCTCCCTGCCAATTTCAAATTTTCACTAACATATTCATTTAAAAAGATAACAACTCACTTGTCTCACCTCCTGATCAACTCTTTACCCCCCCCCCTCCACACACATACAAGTGAAATAAAAATAGTCATTGAGATTTGACCTATCAAGATCCCCCTTGAGAAAGCATTACATTGGATATCAAATTTCCTATTGCACTCAACTCTTTCAGTGAAAATGGAGTCATCGCAATGAAGTGGGCTTATCCGACACACTAGCCAATTTTTCAAGAATCTTGAAACTTTCCACTATACATAATTTCCTAAAACTCATTAGGTGAAATATTTATCCTTCCATGTATACGCAGCAATCTACTTCTCCTCGTGCCAACAGGAACCAGAGTGTTATATTTTCAGTGGTTTAAAGTGGAGTGTCGTTAAGAGGTTTGGTTAGTTACGTCACAATTCCTCCAGACCTCGTAGTCGTCGGTAACAGCCTCCTCAACCGTACGCGTGTCGAATTGTCATTGAGCAGTCTTGAACGAGTCATACAACGAAAGTATTCTGAAGTGTCTCCTTTATATATATATATATATATATATATATATATATATATATATAAATATATAAAGATATAATATAAAGATATTCTGTCGTCTTGACAGTTGTTTTTGCCAATGTTACCAATGTTACCAATGTTAACATTTACCTCCCTTCTTTTGACATTCTAGGAAATTATAAAAATATTTAGTATAGTCAAACAATGGTGGATCTTCCATAATACTATGAAGACTGTATTGCGAAAATTGTTCAATGCTGTTCCATAATTTGAATTTTTAAGTATCATAGCTTAATATCATGTCGGGGGGGGGGGTTCAGACGCGAAAGATGGCATCTGGTTTTATATTTCAGTTATGAAAGGGGGTGTGGCGCGTCAGTGCAGTGACATTGCTTTAAAGAACGTGTCGTATGTAGCTTCATTCGGTCACCCCAGACAATATTTGCTCCGCTCAAATTCTTCCTTATCTCTCTCACTAGGGAAAAGGATACCTGCCATGGGCGTTTCGTCCGCCTTAGCCTCATTTCAAGACGTCCTACAACAATGAGCTGCCTATATAGTCTCGGTATAATCACTACTCTAAAAAGAAATCGTCTCGTATAGCATTATTGCCTGTAACAGTCGGTAACATTTACTTTTGCAGAGGAACTGCGAACTGTCCACTCTAAAAACGCAAATGTTGAATCAACATTTAAAAGGGCCGAGGAGTGACAGCATTTTTGAAGTGTTGCATCCAACTTTTAAAATAACATTTTAAATGTTGAATCTAGCAGGAAAACCAACACTTTGAAAATGTTGTCACTCCTCGGCCCTTTTAAATGCTAATTCAACATTTGTGTGTTTAGAGTGTAGTGTGCAACATAACACTGCACTTATATCTATACTCTTCGTGAAGATGATTTCAGCATGCGAATCTCAGGAGAGATAAACCAACCTATTGACGAAGTGACGCCACGGATATCGTTTTATAGATAATATAGTCGGAAGAAAAGACACTGCCACAATGCTGATATATTTATTTTCCAGCGCAATTTAATGATAATCTGAACAAAGGGCGTGAATCATGATTATAACAATGCGGCCTAAAGGGAGGAACAACCTGAAGTGGAGACTACTGTCGTCCTCTCTGGCCTGGCTTGCCCCGGTGGTCTCGCAGCCCGTGTTTGCGGATGAGGATTCATTTTTCGCGGTAATACCATCACTTTGCGTTCTTTTCCCCTGGAGCGCCGACCAGCATTTTCTTCTCATGATTTTCCTTTTTCTTTTTTTTTTCTCCCGCCTAATCGGACTACGTGCATCACCATCTGCTCGATGCAGGGTATAGTCCCTATAGGAGCCCAGCTGGTCACCTTTGCCGATATATAGAAACGGAGGTAGCCTTTAAGAGCAGGCTTGAAAGTCTGAAGTTCATGATGATGAATACAATGTGCCCATCTTTAAATCTATTCGAAGTTTGCGGGAAGAATATTATCAATGATGATAGATCATCTTTCTTATATGAAACTATACGTATACAGCTTATAGGGGCATATTTTGTATTGAATACAGCTTAAAAGCGGACATTCATAAGAAGATGACCTATAATTGAAGTATACCATCAGTGCGTCGTGATATTTTCATATCTTCCGTAGATTACACTGGATTATACTGTATCCTTCAACGTCTTTTTATTTCAAGTCCTGAAGCAATGAATGCACGAATCTTTGAGAGAAACGGTGAAAGGATAGTGCTAAAGCAGTCTCATCATCATATTATTGGATGAGGCAGACAAAATTTCTCACATTGTGGACCATCCGGCTCAGTGTAACAACGTTTAACACTTCGATCCGGAAACCCGGGAAAGGGTAAAGCGGTGGGACTAATCGCACCATTGACAAAAAAAAAAAAGCCGTTTGAAGGACACGAGGCAGCTCATCTTTTGCGATGATTTAAATGGATTCATCTTAATTTCACGCGGATGCGGTTCTTTTTCTGAGTCATTTGGTCTGTGATTAGTCCGTGCTATAATTACCACAGTTACAAAATTAGCAGTCTACACGTTTTATAGATAAACGTGTTTCAGATTATCATATTCCGGCATTTTCACAAAGTAATCATAACGTTACAAACAATTTTCCAAAATAAACAATATATATATATATATATATATATATATATATATATATACATATACATATATGTTGCGAATTCACGTATTGGCTCCAATATAACGAAGAATCAAGAAATAAACTAGTAATGCATTATTTCGCCAATAACAATGAGTTTATTGAGCAACTCAAATTTTCGGTGGCTTCCACCTTCTTCATATACCAATTAAACAGTACTCGTTTATTGTAGTAACACACGAATATTAGTTGGAAAATCATTTTATTTTATGATTCAATCAAGTTATTACGAACAAATACAGGAGACCGCCATTTTAAGCCGAAGCTTGACAATGATGATGGCCTATATCAGGTAATAACTCTAGTCCCAAACAGAAGACTAATCCAGCAAGGTTAATGAATTGCCATAAATAATATTCAAGGCGTTGTGTATTGACCTGCTGACACCATTATTGTTGTAGCTGCAATCTCGATTGACAATGCATTCGTTCTGAACGGACTGTGGCGCGTAAAGTCTATATAGATAACACATGAAAACGCAAATCAGATATTCTTCTCTTTTTTTTTTCTTTGCCCACCCCCTCCCCTCCATTTCCTCGAGTGAGGGCAATCACGGCACTGGGAGAGATCGACCCGTGATATGATTGAAATCACCACTGTGGCGGAATCTCACTTCTGTCACCATGTAGAAAAAAAAACACTACAGGGTAGCTCAAAAACAAGTCAACAACTCTATGTCTACGGCGTAGCATCTATACCTGCCCGTCGTTTCCTCTGTTAAGCCTCAAATATAGTTCTGTGAAAATTTCAGTTGCTATTCGATTTAATTAACACGATATGGTGTATGGTCATAAGTCATACATCTAGCAGTGACAAAAATAATGAATATATACATATATAAATATCAGATAGACACATGAGGAGAGAGCTACTCGGGAAAGACGTCACAGTTTCAACCTATGACCTTTGTTCATGTTTGTTTTTTCAACATAAGATGAGAACTGTTATCGCCTCTGTTCCCTCAATTCTTAGAAATCCAGGCAACTGAACCGAGAGAAAAAAAATGAGTGAGTGTCACAATTTCTTTCTTTTTCCAGTAGATCATCTTTGAAATCTATTTGTTGTGAGACTCAAACGGTTCATTCAAATTGTTGAGACCATGAACAAAATACATTCAATATAAAAGAACTGCAAGTAACTGGGTAGACAGGTAGGACAGTCTAATACGTATCAATCTACATTAATGATTCAGCTTTAGGGAAAGCAGCCTGATTTTACGTCAACTCGTGATTTCTTCATTTTTTTTATACTCCATCAAAAGTATACGAGGGTATCGTTACTATTTATTAGACAATGCCCTGGGAATATTCGACTATTTTATCTGCTGTTATCATATTACTAATCAAGCATTGATCTATCAGTCAATAACCTGCTTATACATTGTATATAATTTCTCTGTTTATTTGATGGAAATGTAATTTGAATCTTGAATCTTGAACCTATTATCAAGATAGGTAAGAAACCGAACCGAGACACGAAAACCTATCAATCCAATTAGCACCTATCGGAAGCAGAACAGTATCAATTGTGTCTCTTTTTAAAACGAATAATAATTCTCTAATTTTGTAATTGACATGATGATAACGTTTTCTTACTTGATAATCGTACTAACGTGTAAGTTACCTTATCTTGCACTGAACACTGTGGAACACGTTGTTCAGTGAATATGAACATATCGATATTATACTGCCATTCTCAGATATGTATTCCAGTAGGCTTGGGAAATGTATGCACTTTATTTTTAATCTGGTTGATTTGGGCTTCAGGTGCTTTCTGTCTCGATAACCCTCTTTCTACGTAGTTAGTTGTATAGACTGTTAGCCTCCAAACTCCTTTTCTTCATAGGAACACTTTTGCATGTTTGATAATCCTTCATGTATTTTGTTGGGTCAGATGTATATGATTTTAATGGATCATATATCGTAATAAGCCCGAGAACCACATCTTTCAGGATTTGACCTTAACCGAGAAAAAAAAAATCGAATCTGGCAGCGTTTTTCTCGTTTTATAAGGTGAGGTCACATTTTAACATTAGGTAAAAAATGATGGATCGTTGCTCTGTTTGCTTCAAGGATGTTTTCTAAAAAGTAGCGTTCCTATATATTCTATATTTCCCTTGTTTTTGTGGATAAGAATATCAAAATTTGATGAGTTCTATATCATCATAATTATACAGCTGAGAATCTCCTTCTCAAGGATTTAACCTTTACCCAAAAATCTTGTTTGGCTACTTTTCTCCTTTTTTCGAGGATGTCAAAAATGATAGATCGTTAGGTTGTTAGCTTTAAAGCTTCTTTTCCATAAAGTAATATTCCAACATGTTTGAATTTCCATTCAGAAATATCCATCTTTGATGAACTTACGCAGTTTAAATTCTCCTGTTTTCAGGACATGGCCTTTACCCAACAAATTCAACCTTTATGTCATTCGTTGTTGAAATGCAAGGTCACATTCGTTTCTCTAGTGTATCACAACTAAAAAGTGATAATGTGCACTTTGAATAGGCACCTGTCATAATCTGGTATTCCGACACGTGAATAGTATAAGTCTGTGAGTCAGAAACCGAATTGTACAGTCATGAATTTGTCATCTTAAAAAACGACGGTCATGAACAGTTTCTCAAGGTTTCAAAGCGTCAAAGAGAATCAAAAATGCGTCTTCAAGTTTTCAATGCATCAAAGAGAATTTGGCCTTCAATCTTTTTTTTTGCGCACTTTTTTTTGACACACGTTTTCATCTCGTTAATCTGACGGAACAGATGCAGCGAATTTGGCCGCCGACGAAGTACATCCCTATACGCTTGTCTCCATACCTCGGATTCTTCCCTGGACGTTTAGAGTCGGATCTCGTGTATCCATTCTCCCCTTCTCCCCTCTCCTCATCAACAACACCTGTCTCGATCAGTCTCGCTTCAAGACTGAGAGGGGGATTACAGGCTCCTCTCCGCTGTCGCCCGATGTCAAGGCCCCGCCCTCCCGCTAACCGCTTTCCATTACTGCACTGCGGCTACGTGCACGCTTGTTGATTATTACATATCTAGCATTGTTTCCAGACGTTTGCCGTTTGATACGAGTGGGGACCAGCAGCGGGAAATGCAATCAAGGCTGAAATCAAATTTGAATAGATTTATCACACACAGTATTCTCACTTTCATGTGTGTATGACTGGATCGCATCATCCAGATTTTTTTTTTTTCCGGGGAGGAAAAGATTAAACCTACTAATCCAAGATATGAAATCGGGGAGAGTTAACATGTCATTATTGTCAAAAATTTCTGCATATAGTAGCGTGGAAACAAGAAGGAGAAATCTAAAAGTAAGTAGAATAATGTCGCATGACCTGTTAAACATCTTCGATTTAAGAGAATCTAAAACAAAAACTGTTGGAACAATGGACTAGGTCTCTTCTTTGAACTGATAGCAGCCATCCCTTTAAAGTGTCTCATAGTTCACATGCATATAAGATCTAGTTTTCGTTTGCCCAAAATCAGGGTAAAAAAGGAATCTAGGGATTTAGGATAAGAATTGGGATCGTGGTTAGAGCCGGTGTCGTGGTCGTGGTCGTGGTCATGCTTATAACGTTGAGCATTAGGTTTTTAGATGAAATTCGTGGCTTGAGAAATTGATTCTTTTTTTTTTGCAAAGCAAGATAGAACTTTCAAAATGAAGAGTAAACCAAAAGTGATTAGTCAAGACAATGGCTTACATAACCACCTCAGCATCAACCTCAACATAAACCTCATTTGCAGCTTACAGCTGTTTCAATGTCTCTTCTTTCCTTCATGCAAATACACACACTTACACACACACACACACACACACACGCACACACACACACAGACATGTATATAATTTGCATATATATGTATATATATATATATATATATATATAGATATATATGTGTATATATATGAAAATGTTTAGTTTTATATCATAATAGTCTTACGTTATATAGCACACAACACGAAGATAACAAATTGACGTTATTATTGTACACCTCCATTATAACCAATAGCACGGGAATGATCAGTTTGATATGATTATATATTTATGAAATGCACCTAATAATATGAAATTATTGAGTATATATATTATTATCATTGTATACATACATCTCCCATCTTCTCAGGTTTTGTTGAAATCCCGTCTAATCCAATTATTTCCTCTCAAGTTCCACATTTCTATCCCATACCCCTCCGTTCGTGGCTATTTCTTTGGTACTCCATATGATTGCCCAGACAAATAAAGCTTACGAAGACAGAAATATCCAATGCTCCTAAAAGACTGGTCTGCTACGACGACTTTTCTAATCATTTACACACATATGTTATATATGTGTATATATTATATACATATGTTATGTATGTTATACATATGTGTATATATATATATATATATATATATATATATATATATATATATACTTGCTTTCTTGTTAAATGTCTACTCTTCTGCAACATACAATGAAGTGCAATCATTTCCTATTCTCCTTAAAAAAAAAAAAAATCGAGGGGTTAAAAAAAGAGGAGACTGCAATCACAATTATAATTTCCCTGGCTATAAGAGGACATACAGATATCGTGTGTTGAGGAGGTTGACTGTGGTCCGTCAGTCAGTGTTGTAAGCCGTGATCGATCCTGGGGATAAGTAGGAAAAGAATGGCGGTCGATATGACGTCACCGCCACGCCTCAGTGGGTCTGGTAGCCCGGAGGTGATGAAAACATCGTCATTTGATATGAGGATTCACGTCCGTGTTTGTCGCGCACCGGCGACCCTGGTTTCACGGATGGCGGACGACGGGAGAAAGTGGGGGGGGGGAAGTGGCCATCGAGAGACGGAGGAGGGGTGGGGAAGGGCGGGGAGGGGAGGGGCAGGGAGGGGCGATTCAGGACTCAATTTCGCGAGTTGGTTGTAGTAAAAGGTTTAATCGTCATGCGTTAGCAAAGCATGCTAGGAAAAAACGCGGCAGACATTCTTGCGTAAAGCCAATTTTGATTCACAGGTAGAGAGGGTGAAGCGCATCAAATTTTATATGTGTTTTCATGTTTTCCTTTTGCGGTAGGAATGATCTGGCAGGGTTCAAGCATACATATCGTTCAATCAGCTAAGTAGGATGTAATAAAATGCTGCTGCAAACGCGTAAGGCTCGTTGCGAATGGAAAGTATTTTTCAGCTAATGGGGTAAGGGTATCTGCTTGCAGAATGATGTTACACGATGAGAGAAGAAGACAGAAGAGGCGGTTAGAACAGGGTATGAGAGATGTTCGGAATGATTGCCAGCGTTTCAAGTAGATGTGTAGACAAACTGGAGCATCAATTTGGGATGTTTGAACAACATCCTTCTCTTTTATGCCATATTCATGTCATTCTTCCTATATCATACTGACTCACCAGGAAATATAGTATTGTAGTGCTGATTATCTGTGTTGTGTAAAAAATGAGATACACCTAAAGTTGAATTGATACTACAAGCCGAGCTTCTTTTTCCGGGAATATCAGAAAATGCTACAGTAGGTAAAACCACAAGACACTCTCTTCTATTAGCGATCTGGTTAATGCTTGTGTAGTGTTCCACCAATCTCCCCAATGTCAAACACCATTCCAATTGACATCTCCCCCATTCCATTTGATATTTAAATCAACATTCGATGGTGTATTTTGTCTGTTCCATCCTTATGCACAAGAGAAAATGGTACCCCCGAGTGTTTTCGCATATACACGATTCATGAATTCCGTTAGGCTCACTACAGAATGGCTTTGTTCAGTATTGTAAAGGGGCTATAGGAAGTATTCTGACCACGCCCATCGTGACAGGTGTTTGGGCACTGCGCCCTGGCGTGGTGTGGTGGTCGCCAGTGAATGTCGAGCACCGGCGCGCCGAACGGTCGTCTCCGTGACGTAGTGATGTCCCTACAAGGTATGACAGACTCATGCATCAGTACCGATCACGAGGGAATTCCCTGCATCAACACTGGCAGGGGTGGACACGTCTCAGATGTATGAGGTCTATTAAGAAAAATGTGTAATCGTTTATCAGAGCCTAGCGTAGACACAGGGAGATATCAATCATGTCTATCAGAAAAGGAAAAAAAAGTCATCTCAGCAGATCGAGAGCAATTATCTACCTGTGCTGTTAAAATGTCACTTTCATGGTGCGATGATTCTGTCGTGCTCATTATTGTAAGTGACATGTCTTGTTTTCCTTGTCATCTATTCATTCTACATTCAAAGTTATTTATCCATTATTTTATATACATTTATATTCACACACTTGAATGACAAGGAGTGCAGATACACCACGTGGATATGTCAAACTGGAGACTCTCATTTCACTTTCATCAGCTCTCCAACTCTCTTGTCTTCCCCCCTTGTGGTCCAATTTGATCGAATCTCTCCGCCGCCTCTCACGAGATATGTTTGGGTGGCTGGAAGTGGGGGTGTGACTATACACTCCTCCATCTCCGAGTGTGCTGGTTGAGACGGCCAAATAAGATTTCGGTGACAGAAGCGTCTAGCAAGATCCAATTCAGGCCGCGAAGAGCCTCGGTCACGAGGGCCTCACGCGACGAAGGAGGGAAGAATGGGATTTCGGGGACAGGGTGGCGAGAAAATGAGACTCTCCGGGATCTTCTACATCTTACGTAAGGGAAGCATGGAAAAAGTACCTGTTTCAATAAACTTCAGGTCCTTTTACGTTTATAGTGACAGCGCTGTTACGATAACAGTAAAGCATGAGTAAATATATACAGACCATGGATGCTCATACGTCTATCCGCGAATGGGAAATAAACAATCCAAATCATGAATCACAGACCATGAAACCGTATCATGTTGATAATGTTAGGGTCCACTTTTGATAAACTTTGGTCTCGGGAAAATTCAATAACATCTGCTCAATTTTCCAAAGATAAACACTGAAAATTGAATGTATGTGTCACCTCCTAGGCAGCAGATTCGGTGGCGCCGAGAAGCGCATCACGAGAACTGGAATGTTTTGAAGAAATGTCCCATCATAAAACATAAGTTTCTCTGTCTGTCTTTCTGTCTGTCTCTCTTTCTTCTTTTCTATTCTAATCTTTAATTTGTTGCATTTGTTTTATTCTTCCACTTTCTAAAGTGGTTTGTTTTCATTGATGAAAATAAAAATCCGCAGAAGCTCATTGGTTTATTTTGCTTTAGGTGAGTTTCCCTTCCATGACCAGCACCGGTCTTTCCTGTTCAATAGATGAACAAAATCTAATCAGCCGAATTGGCATTCACGAGGAGTCACAGCCTCAAGATCTAAACTTTTCTTGACGAGCCTCCACGGGGATGTGCGTTCGGATCCAAATTAAAAGACGAAACTTCAATCGACAGACTGCAAGGGCGGTGAGGAAACAATTCCACGTATTTGGGAGGCAATCTTGGGGTGGGGCATTTGTGAAGAGGAGGAGGAGGAAGAGGAGGAGGAGGAGGTGGAGGATAAGGAGAAGACGGAGGAGGAGCAGGCCGAACACCGTTAAGAGAAGGGGGCAAGTGTAACAATTTTGTAACAAGTTTTAAGAACATTCCTCTTCCGTAAGATACCATGGTTATCATGACAGACACAAGCAACAGACAGACAAACCATAAGCTTACATACAGACAAAAGACAGATCATGGGTAGAGGTAAAATCGTAGTAGACATTCATATTCATACAATCATCTACACATTGTAAATAGGGAAGAAAATCAGTTCAGGTTTACCGTTAAAAAAAAAAAAAGTTTATTTTGTTTTAAAGATTTCATCATTTGAAACCAGTATCATGTACGGCTCAGAGAATACCAACTACCGACATAAGAAATAGGTCAGATCAATTTCGCTTCAAAAACATTGTCTTTTCCCGAGAGAGAACCCACGTGTATGCGCATGGCACTCTGCCATTTCTGTAACATTTTCGCCAAACTTTAATCATCTTCAATCGGATCGATCTGACATCATCCGGCTGCATTGATCGCAAAAAGCTCGAATGTCACAGCAGCTTTTCCAGGCCCCGGCCCCTCGTTACAATTTGTCACATGAAGGAGGGCGTTTTGAGGCGTGGGGGTCCGATGTGTTAGTTCAAGCCGTGATTGTGCACTGATTGGACAAAGCGGTGCGTGACAATCTGAGCAATCGACCAATCATAATGCAATTTTAGAGGTACGCACTATCTCCGCGTTGATATTTTGTCACCGGTTCAGGTCATTGACCGGAACTGAGTTCTTAACTTACTCTCTCACTCATTCTTGAATGATAATATTGTCACTTTGAGTGGCATCTGGGGACAGTTTCTTCCCCCGAGGATTGGACGTATCAAAGTGACAAGGATGTGTTTTCACCGACTTCGCAAGATTTCTTTTTTTAATCTGACAGCGATCCCATCATCAGTCATGATGATGAACAGGTTCCTCTGGGTGCAATTTCCCCTTTTTTTAACAATCGTACCCATGCGACTCTCCGGACAGAAATACGTTAATTTTTTACATTTGGCTAATACACGTATTACGCTTTCCATAATAGCAAGCTTGGAATAAAAAGAGAGAATTGTTACAAGTTTGAAAGTTGCCTTTAACTCTCCTCTTAATTCGCTGTCGTACTATCCGACTTCCTCAGTAATGGATTTCGCTTAGGGTCTTAAGCGTACGTGTCAAAGGAAACTGTGAATATTAAGGCATCCCCCAACTATACAGTTGGTGAATGAGGTAGTCTGGAATTTTGTGGTTTCGTTCACCTTATTCTACAGACGGAGTGAAATTGGGAATGGCTGAAAAAAAAATCGAAGAGAGGAAGTCTGATGCTTGGTATTGATATTCTGGCACAAAAATAAAGAGTTACTGTAGTTTTATGCTGTAAGTGTTTGTCTATGCTCATTGAAGTCAGTTTACGTCACACACACACACACACAAGCACACACAAACCATTGCCTCTTTCGCATCCCTACCCCCTAATTACACAAATATTACGTTTCATTTTATTTACTCATTTTCAGATTCAACAAAGAATATAAGTGTACAAACAATATGCTAAGGAAAACAATATGAATATTCCAAATATACCAAAATATAGTAATTATCACCCAATAAGTTGTGAAACCAAGATACATGATATTTACTTAATAGTGTTGAAAATTTCTTCACCTTACAATATAAAAAAAAAAAAAAGATAAGACGATTTTCAACCTTCACAGTTTCCTCGTCAGGCTATTGTCTGACCAGTTTCCATCAGGGTCATGCTTGTGTGTGCCCGTATAGGTTTAATACGACTCTTCCTCGGTCTATTTTGGGATTCCGCACAATATCATCATGCTTAATCCTACAGCTGCTATAATGAATGTCGTTATAACGCTGGCCAATTTTCCGAAAATGGATTCCTTGCGTCAAACCAATCACTGCGAAGCAAGTGTATTTTTTTTTTTCACTGTTTTTGTCCTGTTTTTGTTTGGTGTTCATTTCATTTCAAGCTCTACTTCCCTCGGAATATTATGCTTAATTCAGAGGTTTTTCATTTAAGTTTTCATGATGAAATATTGGCATTTGTTAGTTATTGTCAGCAACGCTCATGAAGTACATCACTTTTACTCTATTCATACAGTTAACCCCAGCGGGCTCATCAGCATACAATTCTATTAACTTCGGGTGTACGCTGGATTGCAGTGATCGTGACAGAGTTAAATTGAAGTCATTTGGGTTATGGGGGGGGGGGGGGGTGAGATGATATCCGTAAGTAGCAACTGAGGGTACTTGGTTTATGAAGTAGGCCTATATGATAAAGCAAATATTAAATGAACATCTCGTACGGCACAAAATATTGAATGGATTCGCCATCTATTGCATAATGGCGTCTCAATCCAAGTCGTTTCCTCATGGTATATAGACAATGATCTTGATTTTAATTCTTTTAAAGAATCGATCATCTTTTCACATACCCTAACATTTCGAAATACTTACGTATAATGATGTACTAGTATGTATTTTGTGATAAAGATTTTCGACTAATTGAAAAATGTAAAAAGAAAATATCATTTTTTAAAATCTTAATCGTGGAATACATAAGGACATTCAAAGTAGAATAAAACAAGAAAAAATAAAAGCAATAACATCGCCCCCCCCCCCCCCCCTCCGGAATGGATAATATTAATTCTCTTCTATTTTTACAGCATTCTTGCTTCCCGTTTCTTTCAAGAAATTTTTCACCTCTCTCCAGCACAGACGGTAACCTTATTAGAGAATCCGCATGCATGGCTATTGTTGTTGTTTTTGTTAATTGTTATTGTTATTATTGTTATTGTTGTTATTGTTTTTGCCCTGTTACCGGGACTCTGTTGTCTTAAAGATACAAGAATACATTTTGTTGAATGTCAGTATTCCCCTGCCTTTTCCCTGTTTCAAGGTTGTATGTGTACATATATCTGGGTTCTGTTTGTGAGCAAGTGCATGACTGTATATTGTGAGCATGCGATTGTGCGTGACTGTGTGTATGTGTGTGCGTGCCTGTAGGTGAGTGGATACAGTGTGGGTTTGTTTATATAAAATGCGTATACCTGTTCGAGTGCATTTGCATAGGAATAGGACTCGCGTTCTCTATAATTTTTTTTTTTTATTTTCATGTTTTTATTGGGCTGTCCTCCTTTTTCGGGGTCGGCGGTTTTGATTTGTTGCAGCAAAGTGAAATCCAATCATCCAGGAAATATCAAATTCGAAAAGAAAATTAAATTTTTATCAAATTATGGTGCATGTGGCCCGACACGCACACACACCAGACATAGAACTCATCGGGGCGGCATGTTGCATGTTTTATACTCACCGAGTCAACTTGAGGGTATAGAATGAAAAAAAGCCGAATTCATTTTTTTCCCCCTCTCAATAACTTGAATTGTTTGAATTGGCGAGCCTTTCTACAGAAACAGTCAAATTGACACACACACACACACACACACACACATATATATATATATATATATATATATATATATATATATATATATATATGGAGAGAGAGAGAGAGAGAGAGAGAGAGAGAGTGTGTGTGTGTGTGTGTGTGTGTTGCATGTGTCGTAAACATTTTTTTAAGCTGCCAGTATATTGAAGTGTTACAACCTTTAGTCTTGTCGACCCAAACAGTAGAAACATTGTTACCATTAAATATGCGCAAAAACGAAGAAAAGTAAAGGGAGTGGGCGCTGAAGACTGACAAGAAGATGAAATAATGCTGACTATAATAGTAGACGAAAACATCTCTCTGCGAAAGAAAAAAAAAAGAGAAGATGGGCGTGTTGTGTCTGACATTCGAGAGAGTGTGATGCCACAATTTGTCCTCGTCCATCTGCTCCCCGAGTGCGCTCTCTGAAGAGACACCAGCCATGGTGTGACAACAACAACAAGAAAAACAACAACAACACAACAAGCGGGAAGGTGCCTTATCTTGCTGGGTAGCTCCTCCCGCCATCTTCTTACAGGCTGTTGGCGTATTGGACAGCGCATCCCCCAAAAACGCAAAGGAAAGGTATATGCGGTGAAAGTGCTGCTGCAAGCACACACGCACACCGTCGACACACCCGCCGCCGATCAGAACTATACTGTGTGAACGAATCGGCGCCGAAAGTGGGGCTTCCTAACGGTCTCCCTGTAGGGAGCCCTCAACGTTGATGAGCTACCAGGTCATCTGTTTCCTGACTTTTCTCCGCACTGGCTCTCGAACTCGCATTTGACGATCAAGCGATCGGCTGCTGGGCCACTTTCTGCACTGAAATGCACACACGCCGCCGACACCACAGGAGAAGAGCGTAGCACGCTTTTTTTGGTGAAGATTCTTCTCTCGGCCGAGGAGCGAAATCTTTTTCTTCGGAGATTTGTTTTCCCCCTTCTTCCTTGGAAGAGAGTGGCTTGAATGTCTCAATCATTTGTTGTTTACTCTTAAATCTGACTGAAGAACAAGCAGGAGAAGAGGTGTATAATGGTAAGTACGTTTTCGCTGATTCGATATTCAGTGATTCTATTCATGTGCTTTTATATATATCCCGATGTGCATCAAGCTTTTGGTTCAAACAGCACCCGGTAAAATAGTTTGGATTCTTTAATGTGTTACAACGGAAAACCATTTTGAAAACAGTTGGTTTAGCTATAAGTTAAAGTGAAAAATTTGTTACATCCGTGGATTAATCACAATAATTTTAAATCACGGAATGGGAAGTATTCCATACAGTACAGATTCCAAAAGAATTGTGTTTGAAAAAAAACAAAGGATTACCATTTCGTGATATTGTGCGTCAAGCCGTAGTACTCCGAACCATCGGTAAATTTGTATGTCCTCTTAGCGTGTGAGGAGGAGCAGAAATTGCACGCGAGTACACTTTTAACTGCAAACAAGCGTGAGTTCAAGAACTGGAAAGGTAGAACAGAAAAAAAAGAAAGAAGTGATCGGTCTAGCAGAAGCGCGCAAACACATCTGTATCACCTCGTCGCAAACTATGCTAGAGATACCGCAATTATTTGTAAAGCATGCGATCCAGAGCTTGGGAGGTTTTTGAGCTTTGCGTGTATAGTGAGCTCGTGTCTCCAAAAAACGCGGCAAGTAGTTGCTTAATCCGGTTGCGCAGGGAATGAGGCGCTAGAAACAGAGGCAGACAGTCAGAGCCTGGCGAAAGAGCGGCGGAGACGTAGCCTCATCCCCTCCCATGGCACGGCATTGAAGAAAAGACAGGATGAGGATAAAAAGGAGAGAGAAAATATAAAGAGAGTGAGAGAAACATATAGAGAGAGGAAGAGAAAGTGTGTGAGAGAGAGATGGGAGGTAGGAGATACGATATATATAGCTCGTCCTGTCCATGCACAAATGAATTTAATTCAATTACGGCAGAGGATTATGATATAATAGGAGCACAGAACACCACCTCCCTACTTACTAAAGCCATCCGTCATTTCGTTTGCCTGATGACTCGCTACTTCTCACGTCGGTCGGCGGCCGCAGGACAGGGTGCAAATTACCTAACGATGTGCTGGAGACAATGTAGGGATTCCATTTTTCATAGAATACGGCATATTTAATGAGAAAGCAGCGTTGTAACGGGCAGTTAAGAAAGTGATATAAGAAGAAAATGTATCGAGCGAGGCGTCGTGCTGCCTCTACACGACCGCAGCATGATCGAAGTTTCTTTTTCTTCAGTTTCGCGGATGCCTGCCTGATTTACGTTCGTCGCGTGTCGGTGAAATAACGCCACCCATCATTCTTTTCTGACATTGCCAACTCTCAGCCAACAGACAGAAAGACAGACAAGCATGGTATACAAGTACGCACACACACACACACACACACACGCTAACACAAGCAAGAAATAACACACACAGACATTATTTTAGCCTTCGCGTTAGACGCGGGTGACGATGTACGTGCTACTTTGGCTGGTAGTGAGCCTGGTGCAGCTAGGCGGAAGGGCGTGAGGTGGATGTGAATACCCCCGTGACTAGCTGCATCCTTTCGGCTCATTGTGCCATCCTCTTATCGTGCGAAACCACAATACCTACCGACAATATTTATGTGATGTTGGTATAAACATACGAGTAGAGTAGTGCGCAAGAGTATCCCCTATGAATGTGTGTGTATGTGTGTGTGTTTATGTGACATTAGGTCCTTCACATGCAGATGTGTTCTTTGTGCTTTGTACATTTTTGTTTGTGTGCATTCATTAGGTGTTTGTGTGTATCATCAGGAGTTCGCCAGGTAGCCTTGGGGACGAGCCTTGCTGCTGAGTGTGATTGATTCACACAAGGTTCAAACGCTGCGGCAACCTTAAAATACGCCCACTTGTCATCCAAGCACTCCTGGTCGTGTTACACCGTAATTTGGTCACGTGATAAGTTATCTGAAATATAATGAAGACAAATGGCGCACAACCAAAGATAGCCAGAGAAAAAAAATAAGGAGACAATCAACAAGCGCTGTTAACAGCAAACCGTCACTGACAACTGACTGCAAATACAAATCAGAGGATAACTGCTTAGATCTATCTCCATCAGAGAACTTGAACAATGCCACAACACTGTGGCATTTGGTGACCTGTTTTCATTCTGTTGTACATACCTATATCTGCCTATTTTGACTTGTTGTTCATTCAACTGTCGAGTAGCTCTGCAGTGTGAAAAACAAAACAACAACATCTCACGTCTCCTGACCTTGCAGTGCATTCTCGCTGTAGAGCAACTTTAAGGCAGAATGTCTGCATGCACCCAGTATGTGGCCTAATCCTCCTCAGGGACAGGCAAAATGATAAACACATACTCCGATGTGTATTGTTCTTCCCATATTAATATAAAACAGCTATCATGAAAATGTCAAAACGGAAATGATCATGCCTTGTAACAGCGGGATTTATGTCTTCTATATATGAAGCACCCGAGTGGAAAGAGCCCGCTTCATTAGAGTATTTTCTTTCAGTACCTGCGGGGATTTCCTCTTGCTCGCAAACTAGTCCTCTCAAATACCTGTTTTCCCATTGCCTTCCGTCTTCTTTCCCCCTCGGCAATCCTAGGGATTGCTACATCTAGCTGTTTGAGGAATTTCCGAGCAATTACGCTCTAGCGCGGGGCCGGAATTTATGTACCAAACAGTGCTGTCACCGCTTCTAGTGAGATGTATTTACCAACATGATCGCGAACGTGTCTCCGCACAAAGGTGGTTTTAAACGCGAGATAGTTTGAGCAAAGCCCGAACCCAGGTTTGCGGACGCATTCAGGGAGCAAGAAGTTAAAGAGCGCTAGATCAATGCGGGTAGCTAATTGGGTCACACCAGTAGGGGTGGGTGGGTTCTGCCGGACTGGTTTTTCCCCCGGGGACCGGATGTTAATGAGGGGTTGCTAGCAGCCGGGGGACACCTCTGGGCACTAGTCCCTCCTGTAAACTTTGATGTATTATCGATCTGTCCTGGGTACTACCGCATCGCAGCACACCTGCAGGGTAGTAAAGGAAGATGGGAGAAAAAAATGAGAAATTGTCTGCGTAAGACGATGCCCGGGATAGGGGGGGGGGGGAGAGAATTCTATTCTTCAAATATTCATTTCATGTGTAAGAACGAATGATGGACAGCTTATGCCTTCTCGCTGCTTCTACTCTTAAAAAATGCAGCACTGAGCACATTAATCTCATTAAATGAGGCCAATATCACTGACTATAGCATAATTGGTATCTAAGCACTATATTCTTTGCTGTTGATGTTTTTTTATTAACCGCATTTTTAGGGATTTTTTTTTCCTCGTGTCTCACCATCGAAATGTCACGAGGAATGGTGTACTAACTGGCGTCGCACCGCTGGGCGGCTTTTGTCGACAAATTACCAAGCTAAATTCATTTACCCCGCGCTAGCGTTATACCCTTTCTTTTGATTCTCCGTGTCTATCTGTCGCACATCTGATTTCAGGAGCATAAGTCTGTACACACTTTCTCTATCGAGTTTAGTGCAACGTGAATACACGTCGAAGTAAAACCAAAGAAGGCTTTCACAGAAAAGCTAGCTTAGCAACTGATAAAGGTGATATGGTTTGATCAACAACCGTATACCGAAGTCATATTACGACCCTAAGTATTTCCCTAATCTGTCTTTGCAACGTCTAAAATTATATTCTTTTACGATGTGAAAGTATCTACAAACAGTGCTAAGAATAGATACATACATGCTTACTGTTGTCCTCGAAGCTGGAGATGGCGTCGGGCTGATGTTAATCTGAACATTACCTTTGATATATGCTCTGAGAGCTCCTGGCCAAAAGCACTGTATCCAACCAAAAGCATGAACTTAATCATCATCTCAAATTAATTCCATCTACGCCCACCTAACCAGCTACGGTACATGATTCCATTTTTACTTCTTGATCTAGATGCACTTCCTAATTCATACGGCAAGAGGTACTGGTTGTTTTATTCAAACGTCCTCTCAATTTAAACATGGCTCTGAATCTTATTAGATAGAGGATTCTCATCGTCAATATCGGATCTTCTTCCCCAATGGTTCACTTGTTATTTCATTCTCATCATTTCCATCCATTTCATATGCATTTGACCATGATTCCTAGTCAACTAAGAGTGGGGTCATTGGAATTTGTGTGATTTATGTCGTCGACATATCACGACATGAATTTATGTAACTTTCATATCGCCCGTTACATGATTCCATTTCTGCATTTTTTTTTTGAATGATACCCAATCACCTGACACTCATGATTCATCCACCCATGCACCCGTCGTTATAGTGCATTGTTCTCATCTTGTAATCCCAGTCCTCTGCCCCATTTTGATTCCACGAGCTAACTTCTTCGGAGTAAGCCTCCATTTTCTTTTTCTTTTTTTTTTTCCCCAGTTGGAACCCCTGTGATTCGCAACAAAATATTCGAAGGAAATCTCTTATACAAGGAAAATCAGATACAGGATCTGGGAGGGATTTGTGCGGCATCACATCCTGTCAAACTTGGATGACAATCGCTATGCAAATACAAGAAATTCATGAAGTGTATACGATCATCCGCACATTCATCATCGAGGCAGGGAAAGTGAATATTTTCGATTTTGACTCGTGCAGTGCCAGTCACGTCTAAAAAGGGATTGTCTCCGCGCATTAAGGGCATACCTTTGACGCAGGTGAAGATTTCTGTGATTGGAGTGACACTTATTAAGTATTTTTGGTGTTGTATTATAATAATGAAGAGGATGGCGCTATACATTGGAAATTCTAAAATCCTTGTCAACGGGTAGGATAATGAGGATTAATAAATAAATGCAAAGCTAAGGCCTACACAGAGGTAGAAAGATATATATATATATATATATATATATATATATATATATATATATATATATATATACTAATGTATCATTTCATGCAAATGCATTCATACGTAGATACGCACGCATTTGATTTTACATAATTATTATTGTGCGTAAATCTAAAGCTATACGGATATATCTACCGGCACAGACATATGCATGTCTTGTCTATAGTTTTTGCACTTTATCATGATCGGATTGGGGAATAGAGTAGCCCCCCCCCCCCAAAAAAAAAAAAAAAAAAAAAAAAAAAAATCCCGAGACGTGTTCAGAAATCACAGCCCCCATCTCACTGTTATGTCTTCTGTACTTCACTTCCTTTTATCGCAAGGCGCGGATCCATGCCGTCAGCTAATATGTGACCTGGGATGGTATTTTCAAGCAAATTTCTTATTGAAAGTTCGACCCACTATATTGCTCTGTTTCTTTTTTACGAGGCAAAAAAGCGGGCTTGCCTACATCATATTTTGCATGATTAAAGCGAGTTATGTTTGATTGGACACGCGTGTGCACGCATATTTCTTATTATGCCTTCTGACCGCTGCACCTCGTTATTTCGCCCGGTGTTCCCTGCCTTCCCCTGTTTGTGCGGCTGGTGAATGAAAATGCCCCCCGCTGGGTGGGTCAAAGTTATCAAGACAAACACCGGGAGTGCATCGGTGTGCTCACTCGTGATCCCTCGCTGATTCTTACTCCATCCACGACGCAATTTGCGTACAAATTACATTCCTAGATCTGCATATATCTTGTCGTTATTGCCATTTTCTTTTGTCCTATATTGTTGACGATGGAATTAGGTTGGAATGGGATTTGTCTCAAAACATGTTAATATATTTGTCAGAATTAAATATGATCCTATGTAATGTTAATTAGTACACCGTCATATGCTTTATGCTCTCGTTATGCACACGATACCGTATTTCTCTCAAGCAATTCATGTCATTCACCCAGCAGCCGCAGAAACCTGCAATCGTCATCTGACACACACACACAAAAAGAAAAAACAAAGCAACACACACAAACAGACATACACACCCACACGCATTCTGCATATGCGTGGTACTGGATAGAATAATTGCCCTAAGACAACTGAAACGTAATACCGATATATAAACACACATCGGCAACAAGGCTTTAGTTGGTGCGCGCGCTTGGTCTGAGCGATATTGCGCCCACTCGATGAAGGATGATACGTGATTGAAATCAAACGGTGCTCGTCCGTTTCAAAGCAATTAATCACGTTGAATAAACACCCGCATTACGAACAGCCCCTCCGAGATTCTAACAATCCCATGACTGGCAAATGCAGACAAGCCCCTGTGTAACGTGAAAGAAGTTTAAAGGGGAGCCCCGTTCCGAGTTCAAGTTGTCTTTCATTCGAAAAGAACAAACAACAACAACAAACTGTAGTGTCAATAGAACTGCAAAAGGCTATCAAATTCCCAGGAATCAGATAAGGTAAGAAACTTGAATCAAAACATAATTATCACCACGTCAATCCCTCACATTAGTCAGAGCAATGAAACTGTAAAAAAAAAATAAAGTGTTCATATTGTCAGTATTACAACAATATATCACCATTCAGCGTAATATATTACATACCATAATCTTATCCAGCTGTCGAATAATTTGATGCAGTATCTACTTTCCTTTTTTTTTTTCATTTCTAAATTTTATTTCATTTCAACAGAAGGAATTTAGTGTAGATTTGTGAGGGACTCCATCACCTTGTCTACTAGCAAATTTGCATAAATGAGAATGTGACCCAAATGGCTGGAGTTTAATGTCTCTTTTAAAGGAGACCTCCAAATGATTTTTTTTTTTTAATTTTGAACTTGATTATCTATAAATTATTCATTTTCTGAATTGAGCGGGCTGGTGTATTTGCATTTTAAATTGGCATTTAAGACCACAAAATTTGTACTTGTATAAAAGGTTTATGATTGAATTCAAATCCCATCTGATCTATTTTCCCTTCTCTTATATCTGTTTTTTTTTTATAAGGTCTTACTTAAATTTGGTAAACCCATCCGGGGTTTTTTTTTTTCCTCAAGCAAGAAAACACAACCTAAACGAGTTACCAAAGTTATTATTGTAATCATTATCATCCTTACTACGATAAGTCTCGAATCTTGTCTCATCTTGTGTAGTGGAATACACACACACACACACACACACACATACACATTTTCTACATATCATATAAATGAAATTCTTCACGCTTTCGACATGCACGATCTGAATGAAAAAATAAACAAATGTAGTTATATATATATATATATATATATATATATATATATATATATATTAAATTCTTCACGCTTTTCGACATGCACGATCTGAATGAAAAAATAAACAAGTGTAGTTACGGAGGAGGTGTATCAAAGTACTGTACCCAGTGAGGAGTAGGGCAATTTCCAAGGTGCCATACACCTTTCCTTATAGATTCCCGGAAATACTTTCGGGAAGTGAATCATTATGAAAAGGAGGCAATTGAATTCACCATCTCCTCGACACGATATTTTAAGATGTTGTGGTTCGTACTTGTTTACAGCAGTCAAGTTTATGGCTTGGGGGCTTAACGGTCCGGGAGCAATCTCGTATATGAAGCAACTAGATTTCGTTGAAATTGGTTTTCGCATTCTCTGAAAACATGTTCTCAATGTAATTATCGATGCATGTAGAAGGGCATGGCAATTTGTGCGTGGATCTGCACATAATAACGTGTGTTTCAGTGTGAAATCATGACTGTGTAGGTCTACCCTTTTGAATGTGTGTGTATTGAAAGTGTGTGTGTGTGCCTGTGTGTGTGTGTATTATTTGGATGCGTGTGTATAAACATATACACAGAGGTATACGTCATATCGTTCTATGGAGTGTACACGACACCAGAATGAACAACTGCGTCACTGCATTGTGATAGACACACACACACAAACTACTTCCCTGCGATCTTCGTTGATTCCCCTTGTATACACGGCATTGAATGCTTAATCAGCCGAGGATCGGAAACGAAATTAGTTGTCGGGCAAACGACTCAAATCTGCAATCTGATTTACTGCTGTAATAGCCAGCTTTTCGGGCAGAATTTAGCCTCTAATTGACGCATTTTGTATGATGATATTCCCATGACGCGGCCCTGCCAAAGACATCACCGCAACCAAAGATTGATAGCGGTAAAGCGCAAATCTGTAAGTGGTGCATATTGAAATCAAAATTTGTATCTCTGGGACTGGCAAGCCAAAATGATTGTATAATAGTCGGAAGTGAAAATGCCCTTTGAAACAATGTCAGCAGACAATAGACACTGATAGAGGTAACCCGACGAAATTAAACAGAGTTCTGTCTGTGCGTTTTATACGAAATGTGAATTATTTACAATATCTATACAACTGTATAAAATGTATCAGCAATCTGCTACATTTTGTCCAAATTTGAAAAGTAATGAGATGTTACATTAGGGCCTACATAGAACAGCATATCTGTTTTTTTGGTAATATAGATTCCTAATCTTGTAAGGTTTGTATGTGTGTTTATTCAGTACGTGAACACTTGACTATGTGCGCAGAGCAATTAACCTTGTGTTGATAATGCTTTACAAACTAAAGTGAATGTATAGGATTTCTATACTCACATGTATGTGTTCATGTACATACATCTTTGCGCGTGTGTGTACACTTATTATGCATGTTTGTACTTGATATATGTAATTTGGCATTTTGTAGCACGAAAAACGAAGTATTGATATGCATGCGTATGTAGATATAGAGATAAGGTTATAAAGACAGAGAGAGATGGGGGAGCGGACTATAAAATGCCATCTAGAACGTCATGTCAGTTGTTCAAGATCTACGTTAGATAAGCTATAATACATTTTTTCCTGCGTATGTTACTCTCGTTTTGGCTGACTCATCTCTTCGTATCATGCGTTTCTTTTCCTTCTAAGATGGCTCTCTCCGTATATTCATATAGTGAAAGTATTCAGGAGACGATGGCTGAAGAATTGTGAGAGAAAAAAAAAGAGAAGACTAAATCGTGGCCAAGTATTATGATAGGAAAGCAAGGCTCTCGGTGAAGAGCTCGTAACCCCGTGACTTTTTGAGTGTGAAACGCGTGCATCGAATTTGCCGCGGTAAGGTAAGAGAGCGAGCGAGAATTCGCCGGCGAGTTGGCATTTTCTGGGGAAATACAACTACCGCGTGAAGACACGACCTCTCTCCGAACAACAAGAGTAGGATACCAGGGTTGAAAACTATACCTTCGTCACTGCGCCACCAATCCCCCTGGTGCTGATAGATGGACTTCGTATAGATACGTGCAGGTTGGTTACTCGCAACCGATAGATGGCGCTGGAACAATTATCCCAGCTGGAAAACCAGTGTACGAGTATTTTTTTCCTTCACCTTTATTTTCAATCTTCGCAATTTACGCACGAAATTGGTAAATGTAGCTAAGCTGCGAAAATACCTTCATCCCATTTGCCCATCAAGTCGGACCAATTGTGCATTATGCATCGCATTGTTCGCAGCAGGGTATGCAAGTAGATCTAGGTCAAAATTAATGCATTGTCGTCACGACTGACGCTTGGTCAGTTTTCATTTTGCCGAGGCACTGTAAGCCTGTTATGAATAGATGACAAGCTCTTTCATAGACGTCTAAGGGGCGTTCTCTCTCTCCCTCTATCTCTCTCTCTTACTCTGTCTCTGTCTATCTCTCTGTGTGTGTCTATCTCTCTATCTTTCTATCCATCCATCTATCTATCAATCTATCTACCTATCTAACCATCTACATCTATCTATCCATCGATCTATCTATATCAACCTACCTCAAGATCTATCTATCTATGCATCTATATCTATCTATCTATCTATCTACCTACCTACCTACCTATCTATCCACCTACCATCTATCTCTCAATCTATCTATCTGTCTACCTACCTATATATCTATCTCTATTTCTCTCTGTCATGTTTTCCCTGTCTGTCTGTATCTTTCTACTCATTAGTCTATTTTTCTCTTTATCTCTCCTTTTATCTACTCCTCCCCCTCTCTATCAATCTATATATATATATATCTAGCGCTGTACATGCAGGGGAGACTATAAAATGTGCCTCTCGCTCAATGTCTGAACACCCAATAAACTTGCTGTCCCTAAATCGACATGAGATTGAAGGCTTTTCTTGGTTGCCTAAATATAGTTGTGGAATAATCTGGGTACAAGAAACTCTGTACGTCTGACAGTTCAATGAACGGCTAAAAGATTACATGATACAGTCTTAATATTTATTATCATTACCATCATTATGATCAAGATATTTATCTAACCCAATCTATCAACCTATCTATCTATCTATCTATCTATCTATCTATCTATCTATCTATCTATCTATCTATCTATATATCTATGTATCTATCTACCTATCTACCTATCGATCTATTTATCCAACTATCTAATTTATCTATCTATCTATCTACATCAAAGTGTCAGTCTATCTATCTATTTATCTACCTACCTACCTATCTATCTATCTATCTATCTATCTACCTACCTATCTATTTATCTATCTATCTATCTATCTATCTATCTATCTATCTATCTATCTATCTATCTATCTATCTACATGTACTATCTCTCTATATCTGTCAATCAATCTATCTATCCATATTTCTCTATATCTATCAATCTATCTCTCTGTCTATTATTATCTTGCATGCGTACCTATTTATCTGTCTGTGTGTCTGTATATATCTATGTAACTTATCCCTTTATCTAAATCTGTCTGTCTCTCTTTCTCTCTCCCGATCTTGCACCAAATTGGTTCTGGCAAGTTGAGGGAGTAATGAGATGCAATCCTTCCTCGTTCATGGCACGGCATCATCTACCAGCCGGGAGGTTCTCCGCACAGAAGTGCTAAAAGCAAGTGACAGCTCACCAAGCTGCCGTGGCGCGCTCCACCCTTTGGGCAGCTATATCAATAAGCAAGGTGCACGTCACATGAGCGCATTGTGAAGTTGCAAATGGGTTGTGGAAGACATCCATAAGGGCAGAACATATTATCGTATGCTGGAATATTGTCCTGCGACTCCATATAATGCAAGACCAAAATTGAATACAAAATAATGTTCTTCTCTTTCTCTCAAATTGTTCTCTCATTGTGTGTGTGTGTGTGTGTGTGTGTGTGTGTGCGTGTGTTGTGGGTGCCCTCCTTATTCCAGGTTTTTCCTGACCTTTTACCATTTACTCCGCTGACTTCAAGGAGAGAGTGATCGAATCCAATTATGATCGGAGCCGTACGGTGGGGTAAGGCAATGTCAAGGGTGCAATTTCGGGGTGCAACGCTCGGAGCTTGGAGGGCGCGGCAAATAATGTGAAGAGCCGGTTGAGAACCCGAATACCGTGGATGATCGTTTGAATTTGAAAGGGGCTCATCTTTGCAGATGTCAGTGACGCTCCATCATGTCGACCCATCCATCATGATTGCGACATATATATCTCCTCGGGATAAAATCTTCAACTAGGACAATGTGCAATTATCTTCCTTCAGGAATAAGGGTACAAGCGAACATCGAAATTAATTTGAAATGCCTGTAGTATTGTTCATACATCATCTTTCTCAACATACTTTGTTTTGTTTTCTCATTCTCTCTCTCTCTCTCTCTCTCTCTCTCTCTCTCTCTCTCTCTCTCTATATATATATATATATATATATATATATATATATATATATATATGAACATGTCAGCATCATTATCAACTTTATCATCATCATCATCGCCATCATCATCTCATCATCATCTCCAACACCATCATCATCATTTCTTTTTTTGCATGCCATACATCGTGTGGACGTATGCATGACTTAACTCATTTCAGATTATTAAACCACTATATGTTTGAAATTGTTCGGTCATTGGTCAGTTTGAGGAATATTAGTTAGATTGCAAGGGTGTATACAAAACATAACAATGTATATACTTTTATAATATACAAGCACTACATAAAATTATTTTCTTATATTCATTACAAAAAACTTCAGGACAGAAATGCATGATAATCTTTGATATAACAATTTACTCATTTGATTGTTATGTCTAACACGAGAGCGTCATAAACCCAGGGTTAAGGTTTGTTTTTATGGCTTTTAGTTTTTGGCTTTTAAGGAAGTTGAGGAAAAATGTTCAAATAGTCCGTGGAAATAATGTCTCGATTTCGTCAAGTGGGACTGCATCATGCATTTGACCTAGCTTTGATGCCATCCTATAGCTTACTTCCTGTAATGTGTTCCTGTAGAAACAACTGTTATTGTTGGTGTGTGTGTATAAATACACAATGCCAGCAAACTGTAATGCTCTGCAGTGGGACTAAACAAACTCCGGCGCTCACTCCTCCAATTTGGCGCGGGCATCCTGGACTCCCTATTCAAACAAGGCGCCTTGAACATTGCATTTGGGGATCGCCTCAGAAAATTCTACCCATGTCCAAATACGAATGAGAGCCTGGATATTACACAGCTTCTCACTTCTCTGCCACAGAAGAAATTCGAAGTCGTGGAAAGATTATCACATTCCGCGAATTACCAATTAATAGTTGCACATACGAGCACACATATCGTGCATACAAAATATGATTTTCTTCCCCTTTTTATGTTCCTTGTAATAATGATGGGGATATCAAGTAGACACTGCGGGATAATATTGCCGCAAACATCTAATGGTTTCGACATTTTCAAATTGAAAATCGGCCTGGCTCTGTCATTCATTGATTTCCGCTTCTACGAGGGAGAAGCAATTATTGAATTAATGGTGAGGGGGGAAAAGCTTCTGTTATTCACCAGCCGCTTTAATCAATTATTCATTCTTCATTCAACGATCCGTATTGCATTAATAATGTATTTTCAGAAGACTCCGCGAGTAGGAGATTAATAGCAGGGGGGAGATGTGGCATATAACTGTAATATATACATTTTAGAGAGAGAGATACAGGCAAATTGAATTATGTGTAATATGATGCTATTTTTACCAAACGCTTTTATCATCTTGGGAAGAATGATATAATTGCGATAATGAAGACGATAGGTGTCACACGATATCTATCTATATCTATATCTATCTATCTATCTATCTATCTATCTATCTATCTATTTGTCTGTCTATGTATGGATGAATATATATATATATATATATATATATATATATATATACATATATTGAAACAAAGAAAGGGAAAACTGACCAGAAACAAATAATAAATAGTGAAAACTTTGAGCAAAGAAAACCGATGAAAACCCATTTTCTTTGCTCAAAGTTTTCACTATATATATATGTATATATATATATATATATATATATATATATATATATATATATTCATCAGCACCGATATTCTCATTGTACTACCCAATTATATTTCAAATTGAATGGTGCAGTGGTTAGCTATCATGATGATAAGAATTCCAGTGATCATCATAATGTTAATTAAAAAATGAAATGGCCAAATAATGATGGCGAAGGCAATGATTGCAATCGTCTTCGCCGTTACTGCGATAAAGCATGGCAGTTGATAGGTGAAGAGGGGGTGAACTAATCATAGAGATGATTCCTTCTCGCCCACCCCACCCCCTTGCCTATCTCTCTCTCTCTCTCTCTCTCTCTCTCTCTCTCTCTCTCTCTTCCCCAGTTCTATAGGTTTAGCGTGCAGCGCGAGTTTAATGCGCACGATGTGATATATATCTCAATCAATGACTTGAGCGAAGCGTGGGTAAGTTAATTGGCCTTGATGGCTCCAGCACGTGCTTTCCCCCTCATTGCCGCATCTTTCCTTTCCAGATCGAGATGTCTCCTATTAGGACATCAGGCCTTCTCGAGTCAACAGAATTGGAGAGAATGCACCAGTCAACCTGACTTACCTCTCTCTCCCTCTCAAAATATTCCCACTCTCTCTCTCCCTCTCTCTGTCTTCCTACCCCCCCCCCCCCTCTCTTCTCACTTTACTTCTGCTTTCTAGAAAATGCCAATATACAACATCGACAATTTCCCTCGGTGGAAGTATGCCGTATTCATGCATTGCCTATTTGCCCAATACGCCTAGTTAGATTCATTTTGTCGTAAAGTTGACGCGGTAGACTCGGGCAATGTAAAGTATTTACAGGAGCAACATGGCTCGATATTGGACGATATTGTTTCGCCGATTCCGCATGACAATACCAATTGTGAGTTCGCATTGCGGCAATGTTTGGTTGTTGTTGTTTTTTCATCTCTCGCACGACAATCCATTCTATATCTGAAAACGCTGAAGTACGTTCGAGGCATGTACGTATGTAACCTTGTTAACGTGCATCCGCAGATAAACGCAAGTCAAATGGCAACGTGGAAACCTATATGGACATTTTGACTCGTTTTGAGCAAAGGTCAGTTTGCTGTCCAAAAGCATTCTTCCATTTTATCCGCGTCTAAATGCTTTACAACATTTTATTACTTACTGTATGGAACTTACTTATTTATCTTATAAAGATCTTTTGTGCTTGCAAATACTAATACAATGTGAGGTATATAACTATATTGTGGTGATTACGAATGCAGTAGAAACCAGATATGAATTCAGTGTCCTCAAAAATCAACACTATCAAAAACTTCATAAGATATCAGCAATGTTTAATATCTTCATTTCCCATTCGGCCGTTGCATCTAAAATAGTATCAAAATGTTTGTTTCTACTGGTTGGAGAGGAACCAAATTCTAGGTTGCGCCATGTTACATACCTCAATGTTACAAGAATTTGGACAAACGACACATCCCTACCACCCGAGCAAACCCATCGCTAGCACCCACTCCCTTGCCTGCCCGCCGCCAAATAGACCGTTCCACTTGCCCCTTACGTCACTCAGATGAATAGCAATGCAACACACGGTCCCAAGCGGGCACGCACAAACAACAGACGCGAGAACATCCGCACGTTCAATCAAAATGAAAATGATGTAGTGCAAACATTGACACACCGTGTATATTCGGCTTAAGAAAGAAATTCTACTTGGCTGTGGGGTGTTTTTTTTTTTTTTTTTTTTTGCTCTTTTTTGGTTTAACCCTGATGTAAATTCTGATTTGTCGCTTGACATAATGCTTGAGAAGATAGGCGACGTCTGACTGAAATTATTTTAATGTAATACATGCTTTATGTAAGTCTTTTCTCAATGAACTGGTGAAATCAATGTTATGGACCACTGTCAATTACAGCACGCCACGCATATAGATATACAGATGCGATTCATCCGAAATGTCGTTTCAATGAATTCATTTCGCCTGACCAATGCAATCAAATTACGCATTTAATGTTCAACGAGACTATCTCATATTCAAGGGGGTGCGTATACTCATTTGCATCTTACTGGAAACAACACAGTTGCGTGTGTTACAAATAAGGGAGTTCATGGTTAGCACATGTCTCATTTGACCCCTACACCACAGACTTTGAAATAACATGGACATGTGTTGTGATCAAGAATTCCTTGTTGAAGCATGGCATCTTGTATTAAATCAATGTTGATAAAGTGCATGGAGAGATTTTGCTAAACAGTGTTGATGAATGACCTACACCTGTACGTTCTAATTTAGTCTGAAACACATACATTGTACTGACGTAATTCAGATTCTCATAGTTGCTCGAGACTTCTTAACATTTTAAAGTCAGTGGCAAATACACAGACATTCTCATTTGACCTTTGTTTTGCACATGCGCAAATCACAACCGTGAACTCCCTTATTAATATGCGAGTGAAAATGATTTCATAGTAAAACGTTGACGACAATGATGAGGAAAATAATGACGATGATGATGGCAGGAATGGGGTTATCACTAGTTACGTTCAGACGGTGATCCTTTACCTCGAGGATAGCCATCTTGGAGGATAAGCTTGAGCCCCCCCCCCCCCCCGAGCGCGTTCACACGGCGAAGCTTATCTTCGAAGGTAGCTACCCCCCCCCCCCCCCCGTTGTTGATAGAGCGTTCACCCTGAGATATCTCGTGGATAGTTATCTTCAAGTTAACTTCATGTAAGGCATCAACGAGTGCGTCTTTTAACTACGAGCTTTTCCTCGAAGAAAAAAGAAACAAACCTAACCTCGAGGTTAAGGATCACAGTTTGAACGTTACTATATAGTAAAAACAACAAAGACAATAAAATAATGATACGAAGAAGAAGAAAGAAAAAAAGACCGAAGAAGAGTATAGGAATAGGGAATTTTAAAGAGAGAGAGAGAGAGAGAGAGAGAGAGAGAGAGAGAGAAAGAGAGAGATATGAAAGAGATACCAAGAGGGTGAGTGAACTTTATCGTTTAGGTATACCTGTCATGGGGTCGCTCGGTTGACGATTTCATTTCACGTTTCCAAAACCAAGAGATTATTTTAATTCAAGAAAATGGGGCTTTCGATTCCGATACAAAATACAGCTCTACAGCTCAGATCGGGAAGGATAATATATTACCAATTCAGACTCTGAGATGGCTTTTATCAGGCAGAATGTAGCATTTCTTCATTCACAATGATCTCTGGAGTCTAGAAAAAGACGGGGGGGGGGGCTTGTATCGTGGCTTAAAACGACAACGTTGACGTCACACATGTCACAAGTCTTTTTGTCATGATGCCCATGGAACATTTAAACAGAGTAAAATGTTATGTCTCTGCACGCGATGAAGAAGGGTCAAAAAGTCATGTTTACCACTACAAGAAGTTATACAGTTGATTCTTTCTTTATTTCTCGTCGATTAAAGTCCTCTCTGAATAGCAGGGCAAGACATTCAATATATTGGAAACTTGCTTTTCGACGGAGCGCTGCAAATAAATGATGGTCGGACAGTAGATATCCATATTTCGTATGACAAAATAAATTACTCAGGTACACATCGGCAGGACGTGAATGATTGTAATAAAGATAAGATATAATATGAAATAAAATGAAATGTGTTTCACGAAATTCTGCTCCCAATATCCGTCACAAAATGAGATCAAATTGTTAGTTTCGTCAAATTCCTGAAGGAAGGTTTACCATAGCTATATTTCTTTTTCTTTCGACCTCCCTTCATATTTGCTTCCTTAAATTCTTATAAATGTGAAAAGTTTACCATTATTTCTCTGCAGTAAAAGTCCTTTAATTCGCCGGATCAATGCTTCTCCTCGGTTTATTGACCGGTTTGCAATTATCATTCCGCTTAAAAACCGAATCAACACGCTACGGCTTTGTAATTAGCAGAGGACACTTTCTTGACTTGGAAAAAAAAACATAAAATGCGTTGTGCAAATTTGAGGTTTCCAAATAGACCAGGCTTAAACAGAAATGCCCGAGCACTTAAGAGAGATAATCGATATACGTGGTCCAGTGCGCATACGAGAGGTTCTGCTTTTTTGATGGCATTTCTTGTTAATGCAATCTGATCCCGCCTAAACGGCGAGTTTGCACTTTTTCTCTCGAGGCGGACCGACTGAAAGTATCCGAGCAATAAGGTGTTAGTGACGATCACACAAGTACTGTTTATCTAATTCTCTCCTGCTTGACTGGAATGGCTGAACTGAAATCGGAGTAGTACCCATCACACATACTTCGTGCTATATATAGCATTACTTGATACCTTTAGCTGAATATCTGCGTACAGGTTCCAATGCAGCTTATATGATTAATGTCGTGATAAAAGGTTCGACTAGTCCAACACCTGTGACTACATTAATACCCCTTTCATAAACTCATCCTCCTATTATCCGCATAAGAGTAATGCGGATAATTCAATAAAAAATGCGTTCACAAACTCTGAGAGTAATCCGCATTATTTTTACGAGCGCCCGTCCTGAAAAAGGCGGATAATCGTCATGGTGACTGCACACCCCCCTTCTGCGGGAAAGACAGGTGACGTTTGACCGCACCCTGGCAATTATCCGCATTATTTGGGTTTGCGTTCATAAACTCAAAATCTGGTCCCGACGCTGCTATTATGCGGATAATAGAAGGGTCGAAATAATGCGCATTATTCTATCCCCCCTCCGATTTTACGACCAAATGTTGCGGATATTATCCGCATTATTGAGTTTATGAAAGGGGTATAAGTAGATTTGTAAACCTTTTGAAATGTTTGAAGAGATATTATGCGCTAGAGAGAAGCAAAAAAAAAAAAAAGAAGAAAAATTGCTGATGAACTCTCTTTAAAAAACGCGCGAACCCTGGTGGTCTTGTGCACTAAAATAATGCGGGACTTTTATACCCTGACCATGTCTTGAGTTATTTACGCAATCGAAAGGGGATAAACTTCAGTTTCCATTTTACTTGTACTCCGCTATTTGAAATCGGTTAGATATATATACTATTCTCTTAACGTTAATAAGATTGGTCTATCAGAGATAACCCTGAAAAATGTTTGAGATATTGAAATTCATCCGGTTATGTGCGACATCAAACTCGTAATAAGTGCGTCCATCAGCTTGAGATAGATAGGTAGATAGATAGATAGATAGGTAAGTAGGTAGATAGATAGATAGATAGATAGATAGATAGATAGATAGATAGATAGATAGATAGATAGATGGATAGGTAGATAGATAGATATATAGATAGATAGATAGATAGATAGGTAGATAGATAGATAGGTATGTAGGTAGATAGATATATAGATAGATAGATAGACAGATAGATAGGTTGGTAGATAAATAGATAGAAAGGTAGATAGATAGATAAATAAATAGATAGGTAGATAGATAGATAGATAGGTAGATAGATAGATAGATATAGAGGAAGGGAGGGAGAGAGAGAAAGTGAGTGAGGAAAGTGTCAGCTCGGGTCAGGAAAGATATTACAGCCGTTTCGAGTTTTAAATTCGTTAAGGAAACGTCACATAACATAACGGGATGGACACACCTCACTCGCCATCAAATCGTATGCATGAGGAAGTTTTATGGTGAATCAGAGCAACTGTCTTTGTAATGTGTGAAAATGGCCTTCGTACAGATTGAATAGATTTATTAGGAGTCGATTGCACCCAATATCACAGTTCCTTAGGAGACCTGGGCTGAGGAAAGGTGGGGGGGGGGGGGGGGGGGGCTCTTCTGTTACCCCCAAGAGCATGGCTACCCTTCCTCCATGTCGTGAACGTCGGAATTCTGCTGTTAGGAGTATGTTTCTCCTCAACGCTAATCAACGCAGCACATCACTTCCAAACTAATGTATTGATGTATCTTAATGAGACTTTAATCTTGCCGACAAAAACAGACCGTTCATTTGAGTGTCACTTCGAAATGTTTATCATTTTTAAATGTCATTCCTTTTTTTATTCAGTGAGCATCGATTAGGATATCATTCTTCGATGCCATGAAGCGAGAGAAAATTCTTTAACATGTTTAACATCGCACCCTGATACATGAGTATCACAGCTTGGAAGGATGTCACCGGCGGTGCACTAGTTGAGGCTTATGGCATCAATGCAGACATATTTTCAGTCTGTTTTCATGTTTTCTGTCCCTCCTCGCATCTCTCTCTCTCTCTCTCCCTCTCCTTCTCTTTCTATCTTTCTCTTTCTCTCACCTCTTCCTCTCCTTTCTATTCTCGCTCATCCCGACATAATCCACAATCGCCCAGAGCGTAGGGATTCGCCGTGCGTCCTTGGTGAAGAGCAGGCAAACCTCAATAATATGCCAGGAACATATGAACTTAAGCTCTTCCCTTCTCAGTTCAACGAACCGGAGCATCAAGACATTTGCATCACATACTGCATGGTATTCAGACCAATCTCCTTCGATCCTCTTTTTCTGTCTGTCTGTCCGTCTGTCTGTCTGTCTGTCTATCCCCTCTTTCCCTCTCTCCCTCTCTCTCTCTCATTCTTTCACTCAGTTCTTTCTTTTTTTAACGTTCTTCCTTACTTTTTTCCCTTCTCCTATAATCTTGTATGGTTTTATCGATACCATGGCAACTAAAAGTAATTGTCTCTGTGCACACAAATACACACACACTCACACGCACGTATGTATGTATGTGTGTGTGTGTACTGTGTATGTAGTGTGTGCATACATGTATGTTTGTGTTTGTGTGTGTGTATATGTGTGTGTGTGGGTGTGTATATATATATATATATATATATATATATATATATATATATATATATATATATATATATAGTAGTATGATGCTGATATTTTCATCAAACGTTTTTTTTTATCTTGGGAAGGATGATAATGTGACAACGAAGATAATAGATGTCGCACGACCTCAGGTCGAAGGCTCCTACCATCCCTCAGCTGGCATCGTGAGACATCTATTATCTTCATTGTCACAATTCTATATGTACACACACACACACACACACACACACACACACAGATATATATATATATATACACCAGAGAAGTAAAAGGATAGATAAACAACGATAGACAGAGCGAGATAAGTACATGCAAAAGCAGATTTATGTTAGACAGATAAATAGTAGATTTAATAATACTGCTTTAAACATTTCCATCCACATCACAGCAAATTTTTCAACAAATTCGCATCCAAGCACTTGTTTTCCTATATAAATACTCCCCTTCTCCATCTCTCTCCTTCTTTTTATCTTTTTATTTCTCTATCTTTCTATCTTTCTCTCTTTCGGACCTGGTTCTCGCGTTGTTCGTATCCCACCCGTCTTGAGATGAGCTTATCGAGTCCGCCCCGCGGCGCCGTTTTAACGCTGCGCGCTCTCACAATACACGCTTTTCGCACACTGCATGCAGTGCATTGCATTTTGGACACGATTGGTGAGGAGAGAGACCAACTTAGATGCACTCACCCCTCTCCTCCCCCTCCCCCTTTTCTCTTTCTTTCCCTTTCCCTTGCTCTCTCTGGCGTTCTAATCCGATGGGCTTTCCGCGAGTTAGAAGTAATCGCTGTCTTCAAAGCGACTCTGCAAACAAAACATTGCTTTCATGTCAGTTCCGTCAGGCGGGGGAAGGGGGCATGACTCGCATGCAAGGAGGGAACAGGAGCAAAAGGGTTTAAGCCTTGAAGAGGATACCCCTGCCTCAATGTATGCAGTGGATGCATGTTTGGCTTGTATGATTAGTGTAAATGTGGGAGACAAAGTTACGCGTTAGATATAGGTGTATGCTTAAGTGTGGATGGCTAAGATTTGCTCCTCTATCTACACACCTTCTACTTAAAAGTGTTTTTTCCTCATTCCACAATTATTGATATCGATATGCCACGTCACAAACTATCACATTGAGTGATACATGATGGGAATACTTGATGCATTGTCACGCTGCTTCCTCCGTGTAAGCTGCAAAGATGATCTTCGAAGCTCCTCATTGAAAACACGCAGCAGATTCAATTATGAGGAGGTATGATCATGACCACTGAAGTATTCTGTCTTTCGACTGCAGATTATACATGGCTTCCTTTAAGTCCAGGTACGCACCGAATGGAGGGATGGAGAAAAGGAAAATAATATGATATATATTCGCTCCGGGCATGTCTGCTCCCAGCGTGAACCGCCTGCTTAGAGAATGAATAAGAAGACATAATATGATGAGGAAAAACTCGGACAAATCATCGATTCCTTTTCCCTCCAACCTCCACAGTCATGGTGATGGAGAAATGAAATCAAAATGAAGTTAGACCGTAGGGAAGCGGAAGTTGCTAAGCAACTTGGGCATGTGAGGGAACGTGAACATGAAATGAAAGGAAATTGAAAAAAAATACGTACAAAGACTCATGGCAGTTTTTTTTTTCTTAGAATCCGCATACTTTTTCGTCTTATTGTAAGTAGGCCCTACCGTTTTAACGAACGAAAAACTATTGTGTATTTTGATTCAAAAATTCTCCATTCATTTACAACAACATAAAAAAAAATAGAGCAGCTAAGTGCTATGTTGACAAAAACAGACATACTCAGACTCAAGCATTAGGCGTGATACTCACGCCTCAGAGGTATTTCTCAAGCTCACACGCCTGACAAGCCTTTCCTCAAAAAACAAAAACAAAAACAAAAACCTCACGAGACATGGATTTCCAACCACCACCACCACCAAGAAAAAATCACATTACGAAACAAACATTTTTCAAATCAGAATAAGTTAAAATGTTGTCATTAATATGTACCAGATCGCACGATTTACAGCTTAAAGGTATTAAATCTCCTTATCGCGGGAAGTGTCACACCACCCCAACACCCCCTCCCCCAACTCTGTCGCTTCGCTGCCTCTCGCTTCTAGCTGCTCTCTGACCTTAGCAACTCTGCAAAAGGCTGGGTTTCTCAAATACTTTAATAACTGCACACACTCACACACACACACACACGCACACACACACACAATCACACACTCACGCACACACACACACACACACACACACACACACACACACATAACGTAAGAAATGATCAGGGTTATGTGCACGAAAGAGAATGTGAGCGCGTGGATTTATAAAAAGAATTGTTCCTTTTCATCCCGACGACATTTACGCTCCGAGGATCGCGTCATATTCCCAACATGCCAAACATTACATATTTCACTGATACCTTGTCATACTGCTCATGGATTAGTATACAATATACTATTATATCATACCCTAACAACACATGATATAACCTCAGATAACAGTGACCTTGCTAGATAGGGTTTGTATGTTCATGATGATGATCACAAGGATAAGAAAAAAAAATGAATAAAGATGTCAAATTAGAATGTGATTTTCCGCCTTCCTGTCTGCGGTATTTTCTCTAACTCTTACTCTATTATTCATTCTGCCATTCTTACAGAGCAAAAATGTTGTGCGTGAAAGTAAATTGTTATTGACTATTTTGTCCCATTTTGTTAGCAATGCTGTCAATTTTTAGCGCAATTGGACGGTTTAATGTCGTTACAAATTTGAGTAAGCAAAGACTCTGCTCTGGCATTATTAATTGTTACTTTGTCTCACTGAATTGAATAATGTCATCAAATAATGTGCAATTAAGTGATGTAAAATTAATGTATTAGTCGTGTGCGTGTATTTCAGGGTCAGAGCCCGGGAAAAAGTGATGAAAAAGAGAAGCTCGAAAATAGATTGGAAATCTATGTTCTTTCATTGTAGCATGCTCGCAGTTTTCAAACAGATCCATGATGTAGCACAATAAAACTCGCTGACAGGATATAATTTCGTAGGGTATACAAAGCTCTTCCCGCAGCTATACGTGCAAACGGAGAAGAGGATGTCAAAATACTGAAACATTGCATCAGAAGTTATGTCTTTGATCACAAGGATAAGAAAAAAAAATGAGTAAAAATTTAAGTTACAAATATTTATTGCTTTTGTTATTATTGCCATTATCACTTATCATTAGAAGATAAAAGCAACCAACTAAGCGGTAATGTATCAACAACTTTTGCAAACAGAAAGATTTCAGACTATTTGAGATGTAATGTGATTTTCCGCCGTCATGTCTGCGATATTTTCTCTAAACTCTTCCTGTTTAATTCATTCTGCCATTCTTACAGAGCAAAAATGCTGTGAGTGAAAGTAAATGAGCATTTGCGGACTTTTTTGGCATAATGCTGGATGGTTCGGAGCAAAAAATAACAGCTGTGTGTAGCCAGGTTGTACGAGACTATTTAGCTACCATGTGTTACAGCACTACGACCACCGTTCAGCAAACGTACTGGCGATCCGTCATTTGTTTCGGAATACCCACCGAAGGGGATTTCTAAGTAATGGAAGTGCCCATTACTGTTAGCAGACATCGCTTTTGAAACTGTGAAAAAAAAAAGCCCCGTTCTCACCTACAAATCCCGTTACGCTTCAGTTTGAATGAAATGCGCTTCGTTATTTTGAGCGTGTCCCTCGGCGTCCAAATAAGCCAGTCGAGCCTGGAAATGAGAATGACAGATTTAGACGGGAAGCTGGAACTACAGTTGAAATTTTACCACGGCGATCCACCAGCCTCGAATCGATTGACTTGCGTGCAGAAATGCCCGAGTCTGGCTCCATTGCTTCATCTACAAACAAGCAGTGTACATGAATTCTAATTTTCTTTCTCCTCCTCATTGTCAATCACACCATGAATTGCATTTTCTTTAAAGTTTTCACCAAACGACATTCTTCCGCTTTGAATGTTTGCCCAATCTTAACGGGAGCTTATTGAAAAAAAAAAATCCGCTGTAACGATTCTCACGACAGCCACTTAATTTCGCTTCACAATGTAAAATGACCAAACCTGTCATTATAAAACTTGTCTCCATTTAAGCTAACCATTGAAAAATGTTCTATTATTAAAGAGAGCCGACAAGCTAAAGCATGTGCGTGTCAATGAACAATGCAAACACTCAATATTCCGGTCGAATGAGTGCTGTTTTTAATTACCTTCTGATGTTCATTCTATGTTGTTGTTGTTTTTTCCCCTTTCCCTTTCTAGTATGGGTTCGTGAATCATGCTTTGGAGTTGCTCGTCCTCCGCGAACATGGAGAGGAGAAATGGGAGGAAATCAAGTGAGTACTATGTCGATAAGATGTCATTTCTTTCGTCTCCGTGGTTTAGTGAACCAGAGTCACTTTGTTACTGACAAGGGACTGTATTAATGTACTAAAAAGTCAAAGCTATAATGTTGTTGCTGTTGTTTCTGGATGATTAAACAGCCAGTAATGCATGCACGGAGTCAAAGATATTAAAATATGTTGTCGTGTCTTTGATGGAGGGACACAGCAATACATTCACGTGGATTCTCTCTTTACTTTTCGTACAGTGGTACACCCACAACACAACGTTATCCCAAGGTTGATCTTTTCAATGATGCAAAAATGGGCGAAAAGACAAATCTCTTTCACTTTGAGAACAGTGGCAAGATGTAACATTCTCGACAGACGTTTCCCTTTCGTGGATATGGCATTTCACTATTGCTTAAATGGCCGTATGTATGTAGGCCTACTACATGCTATTAGCATCGTTCGTGTTCATTTTTTTTTTCACTTGGCTGGACAAGAGTAAAATTCATGCGAGCTAACATGTGCACAAATGGAGCATCAAATTCCGTCGTCTATCATTTAAAAAAAAGTAGAAAAAAGACGTTTTTTTCTTATATTCTATTGCCCCAAGCCGCACCACTGAAGATACCGCTAGAAGCAAAATCGATGCATTATTCTAATGACATTAAAGCTGCGTGTCAGTCTGAGGCCTTGGTGCAGAGAAGAAGAAGTTTCCTTGACAACGGCGTGTCCAAAAAGGAAAAAAAAAAAGAAGAAGACTAAAAATTATGCAGGATGGAAAATGTATCGCAGCGTCTTCAAAAAGGCGTCTGCAAAATAACCTTGATGGGTGTTAGTTACGCAATGTACACATCTGGGACTTGAATGAATGGAAAATGGTGCAGAAAATTCAGCATGTTTATACCACAATTGATCTTAGTTGGTGGCATTATTAATGAGCCGAAACGTTTCGTAAAGTTTGAATAGAGCAACCAATTTTGCTCTACTTGTATGATCATGAAACGTAATTGAACCATTTTTAAATCGTTAGTCTACCGCCGTTGTTGAACAATGAAAAATAAAAGATCATTGTTTGTGTGTTTGTAGTTCTGTCTTGTGTTTTGGTCGGCGGATTTCTCCTTCTAACTAGCTTTAAAAGAGAAACGGGAAATCCGTTTGAGCATTCGTAAAGCTCGACTGAAATAGGGCAACCATTCCTGACTTTTCTCACACTTTCAAGGTTTGTTTACGAAATCACGTGAGTTCGAAGGTGTCGAAGTTCACTGGAATGGTTAACTTTGAGACTTGAGTGTTTCCGCATCAACCCCCCCCCCCTTGCCTTTTCTTCACACCCCCTACACTCCCACACACAATCACTTTTTTTTTGTTTTATAATATTCTTTATCTGAGTTTCATTCAATATCAAATCCATATCAACAATGATATTGATATTACCAACAACAAAAAAGCAGCAGTATTCTTCTTTCTTGTGCTGCTGAATCATTTGTCAAGCATACATTACAATATATTTGGGTTTTTCCAAATCATACCATGTTTTTGTACGAAAAATGACATGAAATTCTGCATAACTCTCAGAAAAAGCTATTTTGATCAGCCTAGTCAAGCCAATCCAAATGTGCCTTATTACACACACACCTAAAAAGAAATTGTGCTACTACATCACTCTTTTAAACATAATTTCCTTCTTTTTTTTTTTTGCAGAGCACACGCTATATACATAAATATATCAGATGAAGTATAACTCTTAAAAGGGAAATAATGTCTTAATCAACTTGATTAGATTACTCAATATCCGCTTCATTACATAAATTCTCTTACACTCTCTTGAGAATACAGCATTTCCAAAAACGTGTCATAAAAAAGCATGCTTAAATTAACCGAACAAAACTCATCATTTTTATTTAACCTATCAACCTACCCTCCCCCCCCCCCCGTACAAAATAAAATAACCATATGTATATTATCAAAACAAACCATATTCCTGCCTATCCCCTTAACCATTACTCTATTATTATCTAACTACATCTACCTAACCCCGACCATCCCCACTTATTTCCCCACTAACATACCCCCCTCCCTTCCTGGTAGCTTTCCCCCAACACACACACCCATATATACACTAAACATAAAAAAACAAAACAAAACACAACAACAACAACAAACAAACAACAACAACAAACATACCCACAAGTGCGCACTCACAAACACCAACACTTGCACACCAAATCACACTACATACATGTGGTATCATGGTTACCTGTTTCCTTGACAGTTAGACACACACCAAAAACCGAAGCTAACATAAACGTCCGACATGGGAAAGAAAAAAAAAGTGACCACCATAATGCTGATACATACCGATTCCTAAACATTAATACGGCTCAAACCTTAAGTGACCATACATCTGACGTGGGGGAAGAGAGATTAAAAAAGAATAACATATTTATAATTCATACTATCAATGTGCTATGGGCACCTATCCCCTGCCAACAATGTGGATATATCAATGAAAAAAAAAAGAAAAAACACACACACGCACAGACAATCATACATACACACACGCACACACACACACACAATATCACACACACAATCATACACATAATCACACAAACCACACCCACGCAAACGAACACACACCCTTACACGGGTATATGTTATCATATAAAATATAATACCAGCAGCAAACAAAAATGCATTTTTTCAATTACACGAATAGTTTTCGTCTACCTTAAGGAGAAATATTCCTCTGTTCGTTTTTGCGTTTACGCATTACATCTAGCCGTGGGTTGTTCCAAAAAGGATCTTAGATTTTCTTTCTCATCGGCTCCACCAGCAATGAAGTGAAGCCACAAGTTGCACTCACATTCTTTTTTCTTTTTTTTCGGCATTTTCACCCCTGATTGTGTGATCATTGCCATGATTGTTGTCCTCAAAAGTGCTGGCGGTATGTGGTGTTTATCGCCCATTGAGTGCGTGAGTGCGATTCAAAACATCTAAGCATTGCTCGTCATGCTGAAAAAAATGATTCGACGAAATACGCTTATAACGCCCCGTCTCATTGCCGCAGTGTCAGAATATCTCCGCCTTGTTGTCAAACCATTAGCATATTCCTATTGATGTTGACATTTTATATTGAGCCCTCTGTCCGCAGGAAGGGCAGGCCTTTGCGCACGAAAAAAAAAAAAATGAAGAACCTAAACACGATGCTGGGGATGGCGGCTTATCCTAGCTTTGAAGACGCAAAACATTATTACCGCGTCGCTGACTCCACCCCATTCCTTCTTACGATTTTTTTTTTTTTTTTTTTGGTTGCCGCGGCATTTCTTATCGTCTGCCGTTATTTGCACACATGCTTGCCAGCACGAACGCGAGAGGGGGTGATAAGGACGTGAATGTAATAAAGGCAGAGTGTCTTAATTATGACGTCGCAAAATGTTTGAAGCGCAATCGATTGAAGCTAAGCGAAGATGACTGCGTTTTCATTTTCTCTTGCAGTATCAGATGGCACGGACGATATGCTTTTTCCACTAACCTATGCAATGGCAGTTCCGTGGCTGGATGTGGTTGCTTCTCACACCTCTACATCTCCCCCCCCCCCCTTTCCCCTAGTAGGCGTCGATACGTACGTGGCGTCGAAAGGCACGGAGCGAGCGAACAAAAGTACAGGAGCTCTCCCTCTTGTGCATCAGTAATAGAGTCAAATCGCCTACTACGCCCACTAGAATGAAATGCAATGATACAGAGAATTTCCATAATAGTCAGCTGCCAGCCCGCTTACATTCATGAGCTATCGATTTCTTCTCACACGCCATGCGCGTGCTATCGCAGAAGTTTTGACTTGAAGTACAGTCAGGGTTTCATTTCATTTTGGTACGCCATGTTCGGTAAATTCCTTTCATCATTTAATTAAATTAACATGGTCGTAGTTTTAACCATTGACAGTGTTTCAAGTGTCAATTAGTTAACAGGATTAACGGTGAGGAACCTCGGAACTATTCCTGGGGCTCCGATATCAAGATCACGTGACTTGTAAACTTATCTGTAGGGTTAAGATTTCGTCACAGAAATTAGGTCAACGACTTTAAAGAGGAGGTTCAAGAAATTGTATCAAAATATTTTTTTGCCTCGAATCAAACGCAAAAGACGATGTTTTATATTGTGCATGAGCGTGACGTTAATGCAGTTAATGCGTATAGTCGATGCTTGTGTGTGTAAATTTTGTGAATTTTTGTGAATTTTTGTGATGCGTATGTTTGCTGGTTTACTTGTAGTAGGGGCCTATAATATTTGCTTGTATGGGCTAAACGTCTGTGTGTTTGTGTGAGTACCTACTGTAAGGGTGTGTGTGTGCGTGTGTGTGTTTTGTGCGTTTGTTTTCTTTGTGTGTGTGTGTGTGTGTGTCTGTGCGGGAGTGTATATGAAAATGGCTAGGAGCAGTGAAATAAAATGCAATCTATACGTGTTTTTTACATCGTTAACATTTATATCAGACAAAGGGGAGCGAAGTGTAGTAATGCCATTAGATGGCTGGCATTGAAGTGAAGTAATTCTCATAACTCAGGGACGCTCAAGGACAAACATGTATACCGTATGCATGAAAACCGGTGTGTATGCGTTTTACAATGAAGGGAACAGTAGGAGTGCGTTTCAGAAGCTATCCTAGTGGAGAGGGAATAATGATAGCAAAATATTTTTTTTTTTTGGGGGGGGGGGGCAAGGCGATGGATATTAAGTGGTAAAGTCACACATGCACGGAATATCGGAACGTAAAAGAAAAAATTGGTCTGCCTGAAGAAATCTTGGCACCATCGCACAAAGCAAAAAATAAAAATCCAACCAAGGACATTCATTTAACTACCAAGAATGGACCACACGACCCCAGCCATACTCCCATCTCGTATACTGCTACTGAATGGGCTCAGTAATGAATACGGCTAGCGGAACTCGGGTACTAGCGGCATCAGAAATGCAGTGATTCCATTAAATATGAGATATAAATCATCCAGAGTTAGCGAAGATTTGAGGCAGATACGACACAAGGCCCCCATGTTCGATGTATAATGAATTTCCCGATCTATCTGTTCTCACAGGGCACAAAGGGATATTAATCGTTCCGCAATGCCCCGCTTTGCCCCCGCTTGAATGCAGGTTATCAATGAACCCCAGGTGAATTGGCAAAACAGATTCTTATGATAAATTCTCCTTACAAATATTACGCGTTTGATATATTCTCTAAGTCTGGTAAACAGCACAAAGCCAGTGTTGCGGACTAGGTTGTTGTATTGACTCTCAATTATTTTACCTGTGAGTCATGTTCTGTTAACTCTCAGTGAACGCTTAATAGATTTCAGCCACTGTCAGTTAGGGGCTTTTGATAAAACTGGAAACAATGTTTGTTTGTTTTTGTTTTTATTTTGTAAGTTCTGTCTATACGTGACTATCAGAGGGCATGCCAAAGCGGCTCCGATCTGTTAAAATGAAAAAAACAAAACAAAACAACTCTTTTCAGTTTATGAAGTCGATGTATTGTGATAGTAAAGAAATTGTCTTTTTTATATATAACTTACGGTTTTTCAGGCAACATGATGTTGTTCCTCAACTCATCAGAAATCTACTCTCTCTACTGTGGAGTATATATGGCAGGCTTTTAGTGTTGTTGTTTGTTTTTGTTTTTTGTGGTAAATATTCATTACGACAGGTGGTAGCTGCAACTTGCAAGGCTTTCTACCGCATATTCCTGTCACTTTCTTCAGGCAAAAAGGTGTTCTTCAACTCATCAGAAATATATTCTCCCTACGATGAGATATACCCAGTATAGCAAGTTTGGGCTTTTGGGGGTAAATATTCATCACGACAGGTGGTTGTTGCAAGGCTTTCTACCGCGTATTCCTATAACTCCCCCCACCCTATAGTTTTCGGTCGTGCATGCTATTCATGCATGTGTAATCATATCCCTGACCCCCCTTCGGTTTGTATATGTGTCTTTACACATTTATCTTCATTAGGAAATACAACTTACATGCATACTTTTTACAGCTTATATGAAATATTACCGATTTCAGATTAGAGAGGGGAAAAATCTGAAAGCTATTGCTTCAAAAAAAATATCATGTGCTGCATGGAAAGTTTGTTAAGGTAATGCAAACAATTTTAAAACTTAATCAGTCGTTACGATGCACAAAGCCTCTCAGTACTTGTCCATACGTCAGATTTAGCATTTACAAATATATTTAAGCATGTTGTTAGCCTCGGTGAATTTGGATACCTAAAACGTAACCGGGGACCATCCCGACTTCAGTATCCATCTAGAGACATATCGAGCTATACCCCTCCCCCCTCCTGAATTTTCGTCTTCCAACAAGGATGGATACTCTATATTAGGAGAGAATGCTGAAGCGCACAATATGACTCCCATCGCCAGAGGGCATTGGTGATTTGATTTCGTCACAATGGCTAGCTCTGAACACAATGGCTGTATAATATGACAGAGGGTTAAACCCTAAGATTTTCCCTGTAACTTCCTGGTGAATTCCGCCATTTTGTTTTACAGCTCGCAACAATGGGTCGTGTGAGAGATTTCAATGGCATTCGCTGATAGCGAAGATACCCTGAACCCTGAAAGGTCTTCACCGAAGAACGTCTATTATACGCTTGTATCTAGGTTGGTATACGTTAAACGCTCCTTGGAAGAGTACGACCTCTCCATCCCACCCAGTGTTTGCAACAAAAATAATAACAACAACAACAACATCATCATCTTTATCATCATCATCAACAACAGCAATAACAACTACAGTAACAACAACAGCCACAACGAAATGGCAGCATTCGCTTCTTCTTTTTTATGATCAAACAAAAGTTATAATCTGGGTATACCCATCTTCAGTTCCAACAAGGGTAGAGTTCAAGAACTTGATGGTCCAATGAACTTTTCTCCAAATTTTCAACGCGTGCATTTTCATTGAGAACGGTAATATGAAAGCGCATGATACAAACTGATCACTATATCAAAGCGATTCTGGAAAAAAAAATAATTATAACTGGACTGGGAGTTGGTGAAAGGAGCACGTTCTCTGCGTACTGAGAATATTGTACTCTTTCCTCTACCCAGAATGATGCCAAGCTTAACTATAGTGTCAGGTGATTGATCCTAAATCTGCGGATGGGCATGGTTCCTGCTTCTTTGAAGATAACTCCCAAGTGTGAAGTTGCCTTTTGATGAAGCTTATACCTGTGATTACTCTCCTGTTCTGTGAAAGTGTACAAGAGATATAAAATGGTCTTAGATATTTGTCCTTGTATGAGATGGAAGCTCGTCACAGATTGCCAACGTATTCTTGCCTGCGGTGAGGTTGAGTTGCTGAAAAGCTTTCAGCCAAAGTCATTGCGCGTGGAAATCCTCTGGCTTTACAATATGGGGAGGCATGAAATCTGTGCTTTTCATTATTTCGCGAAATCGAATCGTGATGGAAGTTTCCGCAGGCAGCGAGGTTGTTGATAAATTTGATGGATGAAGGAGGGTTATACACTGACCATTGCTATTAGTCCATATAGTGCAATAGCAATATTTCTCTCCGTCTTCTTTATAATCCCTGGAAAAGGTCATTTACATCTTGGGACTGAATTGAAAGTAGATACCACTCCTTAATCTCCAATTATAAGCGGTGAAAAACAGACTGACAACTCAACGAAAGTCAACATCAACAACAACAAAGTTTGCATACTTTAAGAAAAAAAAAGTGGATGAGGTTAGATAGACCTTACTTTTCGGAGAGATGTGAGATGGATAAAAAGTCTGTCTCATTTCATAAGTGCAGAAAGAAACTACGTCGAAGACATCGAAGTCTTATTTGAGACTTTTTATGACATTCATGGAAAGTGCAAATCATATAAGGCAGATTCGTCTGTTGACTGCAAGTCTGTTGGATCTTCTGGATAGAACAAATATGTGTTTTTTCCCCGAAAACATAGCTTTCTTAATGCAAGAGGCGCAACTGTTAGTATATGTCGATTCTTTGGTTTCTGTCTGGATTGTTAGCTGACATAGCTGTGAATTGTTCACTACATGTTCAGTTCAGTTCAGTTCGGTTTGATTTTATTTCTGTATTTTCCAACGGAAATCATACATGAAAATGACAACGGAGGTATCTGACAACAACACTATGAACACCGATGAAAACAAAAATCATAGTACAATAATCATGACAATCTTATGAGTGTTTGGACATAATACTATGAAATAAAAAAGGTAAAGAGGAGATAAGATGCAGGAGCATGTCATCTTAAGCAAGTGCTTGGTAGTGATGGCAGCCTCAAAGAGAAAATAAGAAGCATAAACATATACAAAAATGGGCAATTTGCCAATGTGAGTACATGTGATTCTGCGAACAAATCTGTTCTTCTTGGAAGACATATTTCCGTTGGGTATCAAGAATTTCACATATGTAAACAAAAAAAGGGCACATCATGAATTTGTTTACAGGAGAATTATGACCTTGCATTTGACAATCAAAAATATATAATCGGTTCGAGAAAAAAAAATGAGGCTTAAACGGGAATACCGGACCTCTGCAAAGTTAGCCTGATAAGAGAGAATAACATTTATAGGCATATCAAACAATGAATGTTAAATCAAAATGGGAACAAGACGAAGGTAATTAAAAATATATGAAATGTTGCAAATTTTCACGAAGCAATTCTTCAACAAATATAAAAACAAATATAAATACAAATATCCAATTTAGTGAGTGGATGGTATCATTGCCTCACACTTTGTCCTCATGATCTTAGTTTGTATAGAAAAGCTTGAATTTCTTTATTTTTTTTTTTCAAATGCGGTTTTTAGACCTACTGTCTCAAACCGTAATACATCTCACTGATTATCATTTTGAAGTTATTTAACCCGGAATAACATTACATTTTACACGTTTATGGCAGAAAATTCAATTTTGGTTTATAGTTGTTGTTGTTTTTTACACAATCAACGGAAAATTGTGATGTCATGACATTTTCAGCTCACTCATTTGCATATTTGTATGAACTATTCTGCCAAAAAGAACTGGCAAATTCTTCTTTACAATTTCATAACTTTCCTAAGCTTTTTCTGATTTTTATCATATTATTTTCACTGTTGTGCTTATAGATTTTACGCTAGCTTTCTTTCCAAACGTATTTTTAGCTGGTCCCAGATTTTCCTCTAATCTAATTTTCTACATTTAACGGAACTTCTTTTTTGTTTATTAAAAATACAACACATACAGAAAGGTCATATTTCTGTAGTGGACAAAAGTATAGTCAATGATAACTTGATTACTTATTCATATGTGTTCACCTCCGTGAGGTATACGCTGGAGTGACTTTGCATGTGCTCTGCCATACCCAAGCATACGATATATGAAAAGATGAATTTTCACCATTTTATAGCCACATTCCCTGAAAATACAGCACCATCATAGCGTAAATTTCGCCGGCGGGTTGAGCGAACCAAGTTAGGCCAAACAAGATCACAACACCAATACCAGCGTCATTCTCAAAGAACAGCACCGTGACATATAACATCCAATATGCCGCAGTTTTTCAATGTGACTTTCTCGATCATCCATCACGGAGGTGGGGGGGGGGGGGGGCGGTGGGTAGAGAGAAATAGACAAAAATGCTTCTGGACAGATCTTCCTCTTACGCCGGGTTTCGTTATATTGTAGTATGAAAAGAAAAACAAAATAGACATCCATTCCACTCAATAATGTTCTACGCAGCAGAGTCAATTCCATTTACCAGCTTACTTTATCCGACAACATTCGTCCTTTTCAATTCGATTCATCTTGTCTTCTTCTGTTGTTCTAGCAAGATCAAGAACAAGAGAAGATAAAACAAGGCACCACACTGAAAAAGAAAAAAAATCACCGTCAGTAGTCTCCGTAAGAGAAACATCATCCGTATGATAAGGTCATGAATGTATCTTGTGGCTATAATAAGTGTCTTGAATATCCGCATAAACCCTATTATTGAGGGTCTATGTCTGACCAGCGGGCTTTGAAACCTATTACGATGTTGTGCGTTCTCATCACTAATGGAGCATATTGCCTTTCAAACAAGGAAATCCCAAGCACGTCTCTTTGGAAAATATACGTCAAAATGTATAATATAAAGATGATATTAAAATAGTAACAATTTAAGCCTTTTTGAACATTTTCCATGGTTGGCGAAATAGTTGAATACTTGCTCTGTACGCAGACAAAATGACCCCCCCCCCCCCACACACACCCACACACACAGACAGACATACGCATCATGCATCTCTTCACCAATAGGCAATCCAACTCCCCTCCTTTTTCGAGCTGCCCCACCCTTGTGCCTTCTTCGGCATTACCCCGTGTCTATTTATTAACTCTTTCTTGATAGCGGCTGACTTCTATTTCTGGACGTTCATCATATGGCTCCAAACTAGCAGGTGATCGGCAATGAGGCTTAGGCGAGCCCAGCGGGCGGGCGACCACGTGTGCTGTTTCACGCAGCGCTCACCCGGGAATTTGCAATAATAATGAGTACAGCTCAAACTCGTCGGGCTGTAATAGCCTCGGACACTTCTGTGTTCCTGGGATCATGTTCTTTTCATTACATGGCGTGGGATAGGCCCGTGACGTCATCATCCCAAGGGTTGGCGGGTACGTTGGTGGCGTAGACAGACGCGTCTCGCCCAATCTAAGTCCCCGGTGTATTCTCGTGTGTGAGAAACCCGCCACGGCCCTCACATTATCAGCTTGCTATGGAGAAAAACATCACGACAGTGTATGGTTAAAAGTTTACGTACTCATATCACGTACGACGAAAATTGTCCGTACCTTCTAGCTCGCTCGAAATATTTCTGTCGATCCACAACTGTCTTTGGGTAAATGTTATATCGCTGCTCATAAACGGGAAGATAAAAATTAATCGCGGAGACTTTCTCTTTTACTTTTGCCTAGGCATAATACATTCACACAACCTTCAGGGGTATCTCTTTGTAATTTCGGCTCCCAGATTTCAGTTGTAATAATTATGATAATTAAGATCGTGTGTTATCAATTGAATTACAGATGAGGTTGCAACGCACGATGCACTAAATTTCCATCAGCCAAATGCTTCCCTGAAGGTCAGTATAAACTTAAAAGGTGCGTAGTCTGAGGAACTAAAACATTAGTGTAAACTTGCCAATTATAGGCGCCAAATGATAAATAGGAGCTTAAATCGTCACCGTTTTCTAAATGTCCATCGCTCAGGCTTAATGGCCCATTTAACACGTACGAAAGCGTTACACGCCGCTTGAATAATTCTGCAATATTAACCGGGAACAAAGCAGCGACAGAAACGTCTGGGATATTACAAAAATCAAGTGCGGTGAGCTGCATCTTGAATACGTCTTTCTCCGACTTATTACCATACGTAGGGTGATGGCGCACTTCCGTTCTGAGGAGCGTAGACTCTCATCATTCAGAACAAGCAAGCTTTCCTTACGCTGCTAATAATACATTGTTTTGACCAGTTTTACCCATTATTTTCATTCTACAGGCTGTGGGAACATCTAATCACAGACTTAGAACCATGTTATTCCCCGACCCATTTCCCGCTCTTTTCTATTACCTGTCACACGCAACTGGGGCACGTGATTCTACTCCAATCTACGTAAGATATGAACTTATACCTGTTATCGCTTTAAATATACCATAACGATATCAATTCAAGAAAACTTAGTCGAAGTCTTGTCTCTGACTCTTATTTAATGGTAAGATCATGATGATTGTGAACTTGTATGAAGCCGCACACTCTAATTCCTTCTCTCGATTTGATGTCCTTTTCGAAACACGACCCCTCAGTTTCCCGCCCTCACTCACGTCAATCCTTGTTTCTCCAATAATCATCATTATTTTATTGTTCTCTAATCAAACATCAAAGACTGTTAGTCAAACCATTGACTCAGGCAACGGCATGAAACTTTTATGCTGTAGTCATATCATCTAATTGTTTTCAGAGGCGTGATTAAAATGCCAGAAGGAAAAAAAAATCACATCGCCGATCCACCGGACCATTTCCTCGCCAACTCAAGTTTGGTAAACAAAAAAAAATGTTTTCAACAACTTTGAAGTGCCATTTTCTTTTCTTCTGCTTTTATGGAACATTTGTCAAAATGTATATATTCGTCAATGTGTTGTCACGCCCGTTTCATCACGTTCTCTCTTTCCTGTTAATTCACCACATTTTCCACATTATTTGTGAATATAATAGGAGAAAAGGTGAAGAGCTCGCGATGTGCTTATTGCAATGTTCAAACAGGATAATCTGCAAGCTCATTGCCCAATATTTTTTTCCAAGTAAATTTAAGCAGTATCCCTTCTAAGAAAAATAATTTCAAGAGCCACTTGATATTTGTGACACACACGATTTTATGGCTATGTCCCATTGTGCATCGTAGAACATTAAAGGGATGGTATAGTTGTGGTTGGGATGGGGCTTCAGGTTTTCAACTTTTTTGTGAGATAATGAGAAATCTTCAAATTGAAGAAATTCTTCCGTCAAGTTGTTTTTGATTGCCCTAAATCGAGATAAATAACTTGAAATATATTTAAGTCGGTGGATGACAACTTGTTAATCAGTTGCAATGAGAAACATCTTATGAAATATGAAAGAGCATATACAATTCTAGGAGTAATTCAAAGTCTATTTGACGAAATTTGGTTTTAAAATCGCTGAGATATTCAGAAACAAAGAGGTCCTGATAAAAGGGGTATGAATTTTTTTCAGGATCAATTTGTTTTATTTTGTTCTTGGATATCTCAGTCATATCAAAACCCCTTGTCATCAACAAACTTAAAATATCTTGTAGAATATGCAGTGGTATATAACTGTTATCTCACACACACACTCTCTCGAGTTATATATATATATATATATATATATATATATATATATACACACACACATACACACACACACACACACACACACACACACACACACACACACACACACACACACACACACACACATATATATATATATATATACATGTATATGATTCATAACTTCGTCTAACTTTGTGGGGTACCTGCCTAGTTATCTTGCTGTATATGTCTGCTGTCTTTCTTTCTCGCTGTCTTCCCCCACGTCTACATCCATCAAGAAATCTATACCATACCTATTCATCGATTGATCTACCATATATCTGTCTCATCGAAGGTACCGCATAATGCTATCTCTCTATAATATTTCTCCATCTTTTGTATGTATGCCCTTGCTGTGGTACACGTGCTGTTACCACGGAAGTGTTCTTGTTTAGGGGTTCGTTACATGCCGTTGCTTGGGCGGGAGGTGCGTTTTCTGTGTGCAGAGAAAATGAGGGAGGCGTTAGCTCAGGCTTGATGGTTCGTCCCCTCCTGACCAAACAAGTCTTGAAACATCGTCTACGAATCCAGTCACAAAGTTATAAAAAAGTAAGAGAGAGAATATAATCGAAAGGAAGGAATTTGAAAGCAACCAACGAAGAGATCAACGTGAGACGGACGGATAGTGTCTTTCCAAAGAGGATGGAGATTACATGATTAGCATGGTGGGTTATCCCTATGCATTTCGCTGCCGCACGTGTGGATACATGCCTAGTCAATGAAGAGATTGACCAAAGACTGGGTATGTGTCTGCATCGTCAACGAATCTTACCGCGAGTTGCTTGCCGCCGTGTAACTAGGTGGTGATGCCTGTGATAATTCGGAATGTTGCAGTGACCCGCCCGGGGCCCAATGGTGTCTCTGTCAGGACCAAGCTGGAATGTAATCTTTCAGCCCATTTATCACTTTCATTTTGTTTTCTTGTTCTTTCTTCGATTTTTTTTTTAAACCGAGTACCCACAGCAACATCCTGTAACCTCTCCCAACTCAAGCCGAAAATTAATCAGGCTTTTGAACGAGGTAACCTGCTGCTGTTTCCTGTGTTGTCCTTCCTCCCATGTCTACAAACACAAGGCACTCTGTAAGATTTGTACAGGAGTCATCACTCAAGCGCCCTGGGCGTTTCTCCGAGGTTGAGTGACAAAATACGAAAAAAAAAAGAAAGAAAGAGAGAAAGAGTTAAAATGGCATTGGTTTCGGCCTCGATTTTGGAGCGATTTATCTTCTGGCTTTCTGAAAACGAAGGTCACTCTGTGTAGGCTTCTATAGGGAGACAAGACATAAGTACATTGCCTGTAGGTACTTGAATGTGTGCGCGCATAATTATGTCCGTATTTACCTGTAAGATGTACTTGAGTATGTGTGTTTCAAGATCATAGCCCATAAGAAGAATATTAAAGGGATGGTGCAGTATTGGCGGAGATGAGGATTAAGCTTTTAACTTTTTGCGAGATACTAAAAAAAAAAAACCCTTATGAAATGTTACAGAGCATGCCATTATAAGAGGAAATCAAAGTTTATTTGATGAAATTTGATTGAAATGGCTGAGATATCCAAAAACCAAGTAAAATAAAGCGATCCTTATAGAAGGTGGGTCCCAACTTTGATTAAGATCGCTTAATTTCAAAATTCCCAAAACCAACTCCCTTCAATATCAATACCCTTTCTTGTACGCTCCAACAGTTCCAGTTATACTACAACATAATACTATACGACTTCTACCACAATATCACAACTACTACCACCACAACCACTATTTCTCTCACCAGCCAATAGGACTATAACCACTACCTCCACTGCTTCTATTCTACTACTACTACTACTACTATAACTATTGCTACTACCCGTAATACTAAATTCTACTTCTACAGATGCTGGATGTGCAGTTTCCATCAGTTTTAGTTTTACCATCAGTATCATATATTTTCAAATAACACCATCACACCAACCACCGTAACAACCGCTACTACACTGCAACTGTTTCTCTCCTTATTTTCTATCACCTATTCGCAGCTCTCATTGATTTTTATCACCGTTTTCGCAGTTCCTTCAACGTTTGTTTGTTTTTTTCTTTTTTAGCGTTAGCAATACTGCTGTTATTGCTTCACGTTCCACCACCAGGTACTGATACATATCTCAACCACAACTACTTCTCCTTCTATCACCGACATCATCTTCTAAAAGTGTAAAGTTTTGAGCCTTTCATATAAAGCCATGCAAGCAGCGGGCTGTGCAAATCTTATGAACGAGTTGTTCTTAAAGGGAAACTATTGTCGGCTTGTAGCAGAGCATGGAGCCAGCAAGGGGAGGAGGAAAAGAAGAAGAAAAGGAAGAAGAAAAAGATCGTGCAATCTTGCTCGGCCACTTAGTCGGTGACAGCTAAGATGGAAAGCACGTAGGAGCACGGTAAACACGGCGGCTGGAAGAGAGAGCGAGGGGAGACGCCGCTTATCGCCCTCAGTTTTTCCCCCTCTATCGTCTTCCTGTATCGCACAGCCCTTAAACGATGGCCTGCACGGGCATTCAAAGTGTATACTGCAAATGCATGCACTTAAATCGTTTTAAGAGCCCCGCTTTAGTGTCTTTCCTCCCTCTTCTATTCAGCATATAGCTTCATTCTCTCTCATCCTTTCTCCCTGTTATCATGCCCTCACACTTTTCCTCTCTCCCTTCGTCTGAGAGGGTAATAAAGATGATGAAGAGGCTATAAAGATGTCTTTAAGAGATGATAAAGCGTTATTACTTTCGAAAAGATGGAGGAAAAACCGTGCCCTTCCAATGTCAGATGTGCTTTGTACGATCTGAAAGGATGTCTATCGCACTGAATTGAAAATAAAAACAACAAAACTAATTTTCCGGGTAAGAACCCCTCCTTCAGTCACTGCCAGGAATAATTTTCCATTTCCCATGCATTTAAAAAAGAATCTCCCCAAAGCTTTTCATTCATCCCTTTGGCTGACGTTGTAAGGGGGACTAATTATTTAAAGAGTCAAACTGGAACCGATTCCTGACAAATAAATAATAGTGTTTTGGCTCTGGTTGTACGTATCAGCGCATCAGAGATATATTGCAATCTACACTGTAAAAAACATACAAATTAGTGTGTGTGTGTGTGTGTGTGCGTGTGTGTGTGTGTTTTGGTGAATGTGTTGTATAGACCTTAAGGTTATGCGCATATCATAGACATATTCGTTTTGGGTGTTGTATTTTATGTTAATGTCTATATCATGCAGCAATAACTGGGGGCTTATAGTTTATATATGGACTCACATTGCTATGCACCTGACTCCCTGCATAACCCATTGAATTATATGTTATTATTCTTTTGGAAGTCCCCCCCCCCACTTTATGGCCGAAATAAGTTATACAGTGTTTTAAAACCAAATAAAGGTATTAAATATTAACTAAACATGCAGCCTTGTAAGTTGCACTGACGATGATTGAGTCAACATTTCATTTTTTATTTCTAGATTCTTCCGGAGAGAATATATACTCTTTGTTCATGTCTCATAATGTTTGAGTTTTTGTCCATGACAACAATCATTTAAACATTCCTATAATAATCTATCCTGATGTCCTTTTGTCCCTTTTACATTCAGGCGCGAAGCAGCGGTGGAAATAGAAGGTAACTTCCTCGTCCGTATCGTGTACGACGATGTCCTCTCCTACGACCTGGTCGGAGCGGCGGTCAAAGTTCTTGGTACGTGCTCTATGTTGACGATGACGATGAGGATGATGATAAGATAAACTAAAACAGAAAAATATAATCACTATGTACATGAAAAAAAAATAGTAATACTTTCATGATGGTGAGGGGCACTGCAGCAGGTTAAAGAAATACCGCCATAAACTCTTAATCTGGAGATCTCGAGTTCGAACCCCACCAGGGGTGAGAAAGTTTGTCCTCTCACTTCCAGTCTCTTGGCCACATGTTGTCATGCATGATACAGGTTACACGACACTTCATTGAAATCACTATTGGCGCAGCCCTGTGAGAGAACAATATTAACACTGCATAATATGTAACTCTTTGTAAAGAAAACCATGTTATCGCTATTCGCATAATGATATTGTCGTACAGTCTACATCAGTGACTATATTCCACAACCGCGGTTTTCAAGTTGAGGATGATTAGTCCAGTTTTGAATACTGTAATGAAATTCATAGAAGTGAGAGTCGACGAAGGAGTGACGCGCAAAACTATTGTGATAAATGCACTGATAATCTCAACAACGATGTTGACTTTTTTTTTGTAACTGGCAACAACTATGAAACACGTGTCATCACCCACTCTGAAATTTTTAAGGAGACATCTCCTAATAAAACAAACGGAACCCCCCTGCTCAGCTGTGAACAGCCTGCCATGGCTGTAGCCATTAGTCTAACTGAATAGATTACTAAAAATGTTCAATTACACACATTATTGTGAGCTGGGCGGTCACAATGGTCATTTTGCTCACACCCCTCCCCCCCCCCCCCCCCACAGGGCCAAGAGCATCACAATTATTTTAGTTTAGTTTACTTTAGTTTGTTCTCCTGGTGATTTCACTATGCCCTATACAATGTTTCATAATCCTAGGGTAGAATAGAAAAGGAAATAATTTCGTGTTCATTATTGTTAAAGTACATTTTCAGACATTTCAGAGGACAACGACCATGACGACGGATGATGTAATAACTTTTGGAGAATACAAATCGCTCGTTGGAACTCGAGGATGTTTGAAGCATCCTTTAGAAATGTGTCTTACTCGAAAATCTGGAGGATTCAGACACTTATTCTCTAAAATTGCTCTTCATTATGTTATCGTATTCGTCTCATTTAACACGCGTATTTCCAAGCATGCAAATCTCCGACGAACAAACCACTCTCTGACTTTCTTAAAGATGTTCCCTCATGATGAATAGCGTCTGCGACCGAATATGCTCCGACATATCGGATCTTTTTGCCAAATATGTCTATCTGTCAGCAGCCTGAATTGAAATAGAAAAAAAAAAGGAAAACTGCCATGGGTTGCCAAACAACAATTTTTACAAATGTTTCATGATGTAATGGTCATGATCTAGAAAATGAGAACCATTACAAAACAAAACAAAAAAAAAATAGAAAGAAACGAACTCCCACTAATCCAACGTTCAAACTAAAACAAAATTTCTACAAATCTGTCAGGAGGATTATATCCGTTTGTTTATGTGTTATAACATCTCTTCTGGAGAGCTTGTCAGCACGTTAGATCTCCCTTCTGTAGAATGCGCAGGGGTAGTAAATCCGACAGGCATCGCACAAAGTACAAGTCCATTTAGCGCTGTTATTTGCTGCCGTAATACATAAATTGAGATCTCGTTACTATAGTCTCCTACTTAACTATAGGGATTTGACGCTCTTATAGATAGCCATGGAAGATGTTGACAGGAAATCTCTCCCGAACAGTCCAACTGGTACTTTTATCCGTTTTGATTCTCTAACCGAGCTCCTTCTTTTCTGCGAGTTGACGAGAGCGAAAGAGAGCAAGGTGAGGGGAGGGGGGTAAGATAGCTGAGCCTTACTGAAATCCAGTTCATATCGGAATAAGAATACCATGAGTGTATGACAAGCAAATGTGACTGAACGGCACAAAAGAAAGCAACAACAACGAAAGAACGAGTAGACAAAAAACATAACCACCAGGCTTAACATAGAGGCAATTTAGTAGGGTAGATCCTTATTCCGCTCTTATGAGCTTTTTGGAAGGAACTTTTCCATCAAAGTACCACGCACTAGTATACTGACAGTACATACACAAGGTCAGACGCATTATTCCGCACATGAACAAAATTACAAGAATCATCATTACACAAGCACCATTGCAGGAGTTAAACTGCCGTTCAGTTTTAAATTCGTCCAATGTTTGATATCAAGCCTCATCAATAATCGCATCATTCTCCATTTATTGAATTTCCGAACGGTATAGATACACAATTATGATATTATATGACGTGCAAGACACTGGAGAGTGATACATGTAATGCTCTCTTACAAAACAAAAGTCTTCGTGAAATATTAGCGAACAAGGTATTGGTATCTGTTTTTATGTGGCCTGGAGATGCCGCTGGCACTATCATGGACGTAATTATGGCGCATCCAATAAAATGAAGGCTAGGAGGGGCTCAGCCATTATGTATTGACACGAGTAGGATGCCGCGCTTTTGAGCATTAGTCTGACGAGCAAGGCGTCACGTTCGAAGTTGATATGCACTTTTCACGCCTAGCACACGGTATCCGGTTTATGTTACCTCTTAACCGCCATTTCCCGCGACAAATTTTGAATTGACGCAACTACATGCAGGAAAATAGCTTCACTCTTCTTCTTTTTTTTTCAGACCTGTCCGTCATATATCAAATAAAGAAGAACTGTCATTATCTTCCACAGTGGAGTCTGCGTTGTCAAACTAGGTGATAAACGTGAAGTGCGGATGTCCTCCTCACTCTCTCAATTAAATTGATTATGAATGATCGCGCCTCTTCCTCTATCAAGGCTGGCGAGAACAGTAATAGGGCACGAAATGCTCGGTGGCGCCGATTCGCTCTGACTGACAGTTTTTTTTTTCTCACCAGAACTTCGCAATGTTTGCTTCATGCCGACCTCAAACGACGGGAGTGGCGTTTTAGGTTCGCCTTCCTATGTGGAACCATCATCCCGTCATACAGGAAAAGGCAAAGCCACATTAAGGCAGATGCAACTACCATCACCGACGATGCCCAAATCAGTTCTGGTTCTGGGGAGAGACAGACCATTTTTTGGGGACACAAACTGATAATCTGGGCTTGATACAAACAAATATCCCCACAGCAGGATGTAGGTAAAGAGACAGGTCATTCTCAAGCAATGACTCGGACCCTGGCTTAGGGTTAATGGAGGAGATTTTGTAAGAATTCAATCGGTGTAACAGCATGTGATGGATGAAACGATTAGCTGATGACAGGATAGTAACACCTCTTAAACACCTCACTTTATTAGCCTGCGGTGATCAGTAATTCTCTCTTCCGCATTATCGTCTCTCCCTAACTGACGTGGTTACCTTAGCAACCATAAAACATGATCCGTGGGCGTGCAAAAACCAGAACACATTCGGATAAGATATCAACTCAAGTTTTCATTTACGCATGCCTGTGATGCACAGACGTCAAAGAACTTAACAGCTTCTCGGTTGGTCGATTCTTCAAACCCCAAAGGCGTTGGATCCACAAAAGTGCTACAGAAATAATGGGATGCGAAATGTAGTATGAAGCAAGTTTTAGGGCATCATCCACCATTTTGATCCATGTGTCAACAAAAATTTTATAAGATTACGAACGCAAATGTTCTAGTGAAGTATATACTGTGCATCTTCCTGATCTCGTCGATAATCTCCGCAAATTGATTCTGATTTATACTCATTCCGAATTGTAACGCCTTCTTATATTTCCTTCTCGCATTCCACATAATCCTACTGCACGACCGTAAAATGATTTCTTTCACCAATTAAAGTAGGTTTCGAGTCAAAAGTGGGTGAATAAGGTGGTGACATGTCCATTAAAAAATAAAGACGCTAATGACACACATTCAGATTGTAATGATGTTGGTCTACATGAAAAATCAGTCACACAAATTTGAGTGCTTTTAGACCGCCTAATATTCCCTGTGACCAGAAGTTTTCTTTAAGAAGTATATGGCAGGTGAGACTAGAGATTGATTCTGACTTGTCATTAATCACACTTGTGATCAACGTCACTCATCTTAAATTCTCTGCCTCGGATTTTAGCAGGAAAGGTGTTCTCGTTGATGAATGACGATGAATTCGTGATATGAAAGTCTATTGACACTGTTTTTTTCTGTCTCCTGTCCATTTTTAGGCATCAGCGCCAATGATTTGCTGGAGGCGTTCGGCAGAATGTTTTTCGAGTTCTGCGTCGAGTCTGGATACGACAAGATCCTCAACGTCCTCGGCTCCAACACGCGGCATTTCCTGCAGAACCTCGACGCCCTCCACGACCATCTGGCTTCCATCTACCCCGGTATGCGAGCACCCTCCTTCAGGTGCAGCACCCGTGAAAGTGATGGCGCCCTCGTGCTCCACTACTACTCCGAGCGACAGGGCCTGGAGCACATCGTCATCGGGTTGGTTCGCAGCGTTGCCAAGACGCTCCACGGCTCTGAAGTGGAAGTCGAGATCATCAAGAATAGAGGTGAAGACTGCGATCACGTCCAGTTCGCCATCATCGAAAAGAAGAAGACAGAACGCATGTCGACAGCTCTACACGACCAGCAGAGCCTGCTGACGCTTTCGAAGGAGCCCAAGATCAGTCCGTCATCCCTCTGCAGAATCCTGCCTTTCCATATCATGTTCAATGAGAAAATGGAGGTAGAGCAGGCCGGGAACTCTCTCCGGCGAGTCGTGACGGCAATCAGTAAACCAAACTGTCTCATCACAGACTTATTCCACATTGTGCGTCCTCACATGGATTTCACATTCAAGTCCATTCTCAGTCACGCCAACACCATCTACGTCCTGGAGACCAATCCTGGCGTGGTCTACTCCAAGAATCCCCGCAACGGATCCATACCTGCGCTCAAGCTCAAAGGTCAGATGCTGCACGTGCCCGAGTCCGGCGTGCTCCTCTATCTCTGCTCCCCTCACGTGATCAACCTGGACGAGCTGCGTCGACGCGAGCTGTACCTGAGTGACATCCCACTGCACGACGCCACGCGGGATCTGGTACTCATCTCGGAGAGGTTCGAGGAGGAGTACAAGTTCACGCAGAAATTGGAGATCCTCACCGACAAGCTGCAGCAGACGTACCGTGAAATTGAGAACGAGAAAAAGAAGACGGACAGGTAACTTCCATAACCAAATACTCAATTTATGTCTTCATGAAATGTCCACAAAGGAATTTATACCATCAGCATGCTTATCACGATGTGATTCGTTAAAAGTTAAGTACAGTATTTCTGTTACTCGTTAATTTTGCGTAAAGTGGTGCAAAGGCACGCTGAGTGTTCATGTCATAATTTTTCAGAAACAAGACTCTTCTCTTGTCACTTTTCAAGGACGGGATCGAGTATGAAGTTACCATTCAGGATTGAATCTTTTTGTGTTTTTTCGGCCAGGGCAAAATGTCTGATTAATGGAACTCTTCGTTCTCCTGTCCATAGATTGCTCTACTCCATTCTTCCACCATCCGTCGCCAACGAGCTCCGTCATCGACGGCCGGTACCGGCCAAGAAGTTCGAGTGCGTGACACTCATGTTCAGCGGCATCACCGGCTTTGGAGAATTCTGCAAGAAGTATTCGAGCGACGCCATGAAGATCGTGAACCTCCTCAACAGCGTCTACACGAAGTTCGACGTCCTCACCGAACGAAACCCCGATGTATACAAGGTAATTTGAGGGCAGCAGGACAGGTATTGTACATCCCATAGTACCCTCGGGAGTATTTAGCAACCATGCTAAAATTAGTATGATGTGTGAGCAGTACCAAGAGAGCGGTTAGTCCAATGCGGCTTAGCCATCAGTCTGTATACATGTAATCGTGACTTTATCCGTTAATGCAATTACATCGTGGTAACTGAAGCCAGACAATCATCTTCACTTTAATAGGCTTTCATTACAACCTGTTTGTGTACGATTCTTGTTTGTTGTTAATTTTTAATTTTCTGCAATCTGACAGTGGTGCCTATCTGATCGCTTAAAATGGTCTCCCTCGAGTCTTGCGCAAGACATTTTATGGAGTGCTTTCAAAAAGGGAGTTCTGCCTTTCGTTAATAGAAGATCCTCTTAACCAACTACATGTCATTGACTTTATAATTTTATTATTACTTTTTATACTCATCGAACATCGATCAGAACGTACTGACTAAATCCCCTGACATTCTCACACAGGTGGAAACCGTCGGTGACAAGTACATGGCTGTGAGCGGCCTCCCCGTGCCCTGCGCGGACCACGCACGATGCATCGCCAGGATGGCACTGGACATGAAAGAGCTGTCCAAGGAAGTCATGATGGAAGGAGTTCCAATTGTTGTAAGGGTCACCACTGGTCACTGGTGTATTGTTCTTTTTCTCTGTGGTTATCTTCCTTTTTTTATCCCCAATACACAGCGGTACTGACTTTTCTTTTGACAAAGAATTAAGAGTCAATATTGCGGGTATCGAGATTACTACTTTCAGGAGGCAGAGGTGCATTTCGGTGTTACTTGACATTCATCTTGACTTCGTCTTGGTTCTTTTCCTTGCTTCTATCACCTTTCATAATCTCTCCTCTTCTTCTCTATTTTCATCCTTTCCACTCGCATCACTCTTCGCATTGCTGCTTCTTCTTTGACGTTTCCTTCTTGTTTCGTTTTTGCGCGTTCCGATTAGACCTTCCTTTCGGCATCCATCTCGTTTGTTTTTGTTTTTGTTTTTATTCCATCTTCCAGCATTCCCTCTTCCATGGAAAGTCATTTTCCTGGTAAAGCATTTCGCCACACCCCCACACACTGTTCCTACATTTGGTTTGTGTCCAAATGAAAGTTGATTTCAAATACATCACAGTGATAATGAATCAAGCAGAGGGATTTAATAGCAGTACCGCGTACGCACTCAGCAGTGCACGCGGTAAATTCATTGGAGAATTTTATTACACTTGACCATGCCCGAAAAGTCGACATTGCCCGGAGAATGATCTTCTGGCGTATTTCGCTCATATCTAAACACCCACATGCACCTCTTAAGCCCCTCTTCCCTTCATGCTACAAAACTTAAAGACGAACCCGTTAGCTTGGAGCTCCCTCATGATTTGCCCCCCCCCCCCCCCCCCCAACAACTTTATACTGTAAATGCCCATGTTGACAATGACGGTAATCCGTCTTTCTTGTACAGAAAATGAACGAAATCACGGTCTTACTTAGCGTTGTTTATATTCTTCTGTTACTTGTCGGCAGATTACCATAGTGATATGAAAACATCATACTTAATAAGAACTGCCGTAAAATCTGCTTACCTCCATGTAAAGATGCGTGTCATCTCGTTAAACATGGAAATGGCCGATACCATCCGGCTTGTCGAGATAGTGGTCGTAAAGTCGTCTAAGTTTCACGGTGGCACGACGCGACGCATCCGCATCCTCAAGGTTTTGTCAGTGATGAATGTAGCGAACATAATTTACCACAGGATCCACGACGAAGCGCAGACACAATATTCCTATCGTGGCAGAAAGTATGCCAGCGTCCCAAAACACGCTACTATAATTAGAACATGGAAGCATTGGGCATACATGGCGGTGTCTGAGAGCCGTTAATTCATTTTTATAGGTTCCTTGTGTACTCTCTACTATCATTTATACATAAGAGAGAGAGAGTACGTGCCATCAATTTTGTTATAGGCCGTGTGGTATAAGCTTTCCTGTCGTAAACCTACCGCCTATACACTAATCACTAATAGCATACGCTACTGTGTACGCTATTACTTTTGTTATACATTGTATATCATATTCTACTCATACATTGACATATACCGGATTTGTGATGTATACACCTGCAGAAGACGAGGCGGAACAGTAAAAATGTGAGCGTGGGAACTGAATTCAGGACTGAAAGTGATAGAATCGATTCCAATGTTTAGGCCGTCCGAGATTTAATGCCTTAATCCATACCATTCTCCTCATCTCGAGAAAGATGAACATCGGGAAAACTTGTATTCTTTAAAGCTCATGAACAAAGACTGATGAATATTAAGGCGACATGCGACAAATTCTTACATAATGATGATCATTGAAAATGTTTAGGTATTGTCACCTCATTGTGGATGTATTGGTTCAATGACAGATGCACCTGAATAAGCGCGTCGGTTGAGAAATGGGCGTTAAGTTGTCACTATGGCCATAGCGTTAGAGGCACCTTAACGCTCTTTTCAAACTCAAGTGACGCATCTTCGTTTGATTTGGCCATGAAACACCAATATCAATCATCGGGCCATGAAGCATTAGATATCACAATCTTTATTCAGGAATCCTGTCGTGGTTTATGAATTTGTTACGTAAGTGCCCATCATTAAAGTCAGAACAAGTTAGATGCATCCTGAAGTATTGGAAAGCCATATCGTAGTCTTGTTGCTTATAGATATCATGATAGAGAATTTCAAATACGCAAGCAACGCCCTGTACATTGCAAGGCTCGCTCGGGACAAGATGACAGATTTCCAGGCCTTGGTAAGATGTCATGTTATGTGGATTAAAAACAAAAACAAAAACAAAACAAACCAAGTCTTCGGAAATGTTGCAAAACGGTGGTTTACGTTTGCTCATATGGCCTTCAGTCCGTCCACGCCCCCCCCCCCAAAAAAAAAAAAATGATTATCTTCTCGATGTACATATACCCCCTCTATTGCTATGACGATCGTTCATTCTTTATCCTCGTGCAGATTACGATTGGTATCCACAGCGGGGAGGTGGTGACTGGGGTGGTGGGCCATCGGATGCCACGCTACTGTCTCTTCGGCAACACCGTCAACCTCACGAGTAGGACCGAGACGACAGGTGTCAATGGCAAGATTAACGTGTCTGAAAACGCATACGAGTAAGCAGAGTATATACTCTTGCAGAAAACACTGAAATACTAATATGAAAATGATGGCGATTTTTACACTAAACATTATGATAAGCTTTACTCGTCTTCTTTTATGTGGTATAATGTGCTTACTGTGACACTGATGGTTGATCATCTATAGACAATCGAACGAGATTTGTATCGTTCATTATTGAAACTGGTATTATTATCATTGTTATGATTATTATTATGATTATTAATGTTTTATTATTATTATTATTATTATTAATATTATTATTATTATTATTATTATTATTATTATTATTATTATTATCATTATTATTATTATTATCATTATTATTATTATTATCATTATTATTATTAGCATTCTTATCATTACTATTATCATTATTATTACCATCATCAGCATGGTTACCATTATTATCATTTCATATTTTTTTTACAGTTGCCTAATGGACCCACAGAACGAGGACCCGACCTTTGACTTCGAGTACAGAGGGCTGGTCAATATGAAAGGCAAACCGAAGCCAATGAGGTGCTTTTTCCTTACCCGTAAACCGGCCGTGGCGGCGGCCGAGCCCTAAATGAGTCAACGGAGCTGACGTCACGCACAACAAATGCCGGATTTCACCTGGGAACAAAATAAACTCTGATTTCGTCTTTTCTCTCTGTTATTGGGCGTTCGCCTATCACTCAATCCCAAATAGATAGATGTAAAGTGGTCGTTTTATTTCTCTGTGATCGCGCGTGCATTCTGGTTTAGAACAACGATTCTGGTTTAGAACAACGAAGCGATTTTATTTTTTATTTTTTGTATCAAAGAGAAAAAGAGGAGACTGTTTCAATTTCGGCTGTCTTAACTCTCGTGTCACCTTTCTATGCGTAATACTTCCTGTAGATAATACTCTTATAGAGGTGTCATTTACTTGGCCTGGCTAGCTATACGTATATGTAGCACCTGACGACACTTAAAAGGGTTTATAGGCATTCTTGAATAAGTCTAAGCAGTGGACATCAGAGAAATCTTATGTATGTGCCAAAACTGTGAGTGTGTGCATGTGTAGGTGTGTTGGTGTGTGTGTGTGTGTCTGTGTGTGCGACTTTATTTCAAAGGTTTGCTCATAAACTTTAGTCGTATGACTTCAAATGATGAGTTAATCCAAAATGCAAGTAGACATGTGTCCATTAAACATAGAAGTAGTGTCTTTCTTACTTGCACAAAGTTTCTGTCAAATCAATATTCTTATCTTTGTTCACTTCTTTTAAGTATTTCGGAGCTCTTTCATAATTCACAGAGCTCAACAGCACTTAAAGTGGGCTTGTCAGAACAGTAATCGCTGAGCCGATGTGAAGTACTTTTAGGAGTTGCGATTCGTATCCTGCGCAATGTGGCATTGATAACCGTGTAGTGGTAAGCTTGCATCATTAATAACTGAGTCAGGTGCTGCGCAAACGTCTCATGGCCGCATAATTACCGTATAGCTGGAATGTATTGCATTTGTTTCCTAGCAAGTTGCCCAATATAGCGCTCGTACAGGGCTTACATTAAATTTGCATGTTTGAACGCGGGCAAATGCAGAGCTGCGATGGTCAATTTGTTCTTCTTCGTCTTCTTTCGTTTTCATCAATATCATCGTTCCTAGCTTGCCTTTTTCAAAGTAGTATTTCTGAATATCTTTTCTGAATTTGTTCTTGTTTGGTTAATCAGAATACCAATCGGTTCTGTGTTGTCTGTTGTTTTTGTTACATTTTTGTGTGTTTTTTATAGTGTAGGGAGATGCAAGAATAACAAACAGGACGAGAATGTTTCAATAGACTCTTTCAATATATCTTTTTCTACTCTAGAAATACGTTGTCTCCAATTTACACGACAAAGGGTGCAGAAAAAAAAAAATTAGTCGCAGAAAGGTATTTTGTCTGTAAATAAAGTTTTAAGTTATAACTTACAATATACCCGTGTTTGGGTTATTCAAATAACCCAAACACGGGTATAAGAATTCTTATATTAGTTGTTTGTATGATGTTCTATAGAGATACAGTATATTCATACAGAGAGCAAGCCAATAGATAGACCATTGTGAACTCAGCATTCAGCCCTAAGCTTTAGTAGCACTGTAAGAAAGTCAGTCCCTTCGTAAGTGTGCAAGATGCAAAAGAAAGTGTGTCTCTGTTGTTTTGGTCTGATGACCTTTATCAGCTTTGTATCTCGGTGTTAGACTACAAGTTTACCCAATGTAGAAATTCATTGCGTTCACTGCATTCGTATCAGCTGGATTTTGTGGAATTCTCTCAAACGAGCTGAATAAAGGGTGTAAATTTGTATATATTGTATATATTTGACACAAAACAAGACTATTTCTTATGATTGATTATTATGACCAATACTTTTCGATTTTCATTGTCTTCATAGATTTACTGTTCATGAATCATATTATTCTGTGTTACTATATTTTGTTCAGGTTGATAACTTTGTTTCTCTGATTGACTGAATGATCCTTCTGTACTGCTTTCAATCTCAAATTTTAGACCTGCTGTAAGACAGCTTACACTGCAAACAGTACTTGAATATAACAGGTGGACAATGCATAAAATGGTGAACCTAAATGTTCGCTGCAATTTGCATCAATTCCCGAATCAGTCCCGTAATGCCAAATTTTCATTACCGCTTACGCAATAAGCAATCATTAATGACCCACAAAGAAACAAAAGTGTGAGTGAAGTGTGACAAGTATGGCAACTGAATGCAGAAACACACACGTGCATATTTCTCAGTGTTTCATTAATAGAAAGTGTGTGGACAGAATTGATTCAGTTTCATGATATAGACTGCATTTGACAGGCCATATGTATCTACAAGAAAGTATATTAGATAAGAAAAAATATCTCCGTTTTAATCACTTGAAAATTTTGAAATGTAATTGGCAGTTGAGATCACGTTCAGGCAGTATTAGCTTTTTATGATTGGTCAACAGAGATGATATAAAACAAAATTATATCAAATTCGAATATAAGATGATTTACTAAGTGCGCATATTATGCATAATAAATTTATTGTCCAGTGACGTTTTGCTTCCGTCTTCTCAATCGCATTTAAATATACAAATATCCACTGCATGGTTTTATATTCTGATGTACACTATTTGTTGCTAGTCAAGAAATATTGAATCCCGTCTGAATATTTTCATTTCCATCAAACAGATGTCATGTAAGGCAAAACACAATTACAACTGTATAATCCATGTGTCTTCACGCCATTATTTACTGTCAATAATATAATTGATTGATAGCTATATCAAGAAATTTACATGAGAGAAATATAAATACATAGAACACTGAGTACACGTATATGAATCAGCTCCCAAAAAAATCTCCCCAAAATGCATGGTAATTTTCACACATGTCCATTATAATGTGAACATATATATATATATATATATATATATATATATATATATATATATATATATATATATATATGTACACACATTTAATTTATGTATTGTGCGTGTGTGTGTATATTTATACATGTATGTGAATTGTATACTGTATATGCACACACAATAAAATCATACACATATGGATGTTACATACATGATGTACATGTATATGTGTGTGTGTTGAGAAATACATTTGGCACCATAATAAAACATCCACATGGGTCAAGCAATAACTGACAAAACACCACAAAACATGTCATCCCAATGAATAAGCAGATTGCAAAAAGCCTGTTACTTGATCAACAAAACTGTCAGTCACTTTATTCCCAATACAATGAGATCACAAAGAACTCATAACCTTAACAAGACAGCTATTAGGATACCCATATTTTTCGTTTATTGCCTTTAACACAGCTGTTTTATCTGACATTGTGAAATGTGAAACACCAATGTACATTTTTACAGCTGGAAATATAATGGGAGTTTTAATTTCAGTCACACCACTATTTTGTCTATTTAGTTGTAACATGAATGCAAGATTTCATTACTACAATACTGTATCTGCAAGATACTACAAAATCATTGAAAACATCCTGATGCATGTGAAAAAAAAAAATCCCCACACACATTTTTAGGGGCAAATTCATACTTTGATTAAGGAATGCTAAATCAAATTTCATCAGGTTATTTTTGGTGGGGTGTATGTATGGCCTATGACTTTTCATTATGGCTACTACTCAAAGACAGTGAATAATCACGTTGTGTTCATGGCGATGAAGGGCAATTCATTAATCGGTTGCAATAAACACAACTCGATGCAAGAATCACAAATTTGAATAAATCTGTAGTACTGTACTTCCTGCCATAAGGGATTAGAACGATCGTTATCTATTGGGCGGAAGCTCGTCGATGAAGGGCAATTTGTCAATTAGGTTAAAAAAAAGACAATATATGAACACTTCTCCATCACATCCGTTTATTGTCATAGTGTAATCACTGCACATGTAAATTCACTGTGCATATTGTAAAAGCGGATATTTTCATGTGAGTAATTTTTCGCGCTCAGCCAGGTAATGTGAATTCAACATGTTTTTAATTCCGAGAAATCAAGGCATAAACTATTGGAACATATGGCAAGCAAAAATATTCACATGCTTTTATTTTCACGCTACTTTCTGGTTGCACAAAATGCGTGCAAAAATTTCCACACTGCAAAAATTTCCACTTTTACAGTAATATTTGAGCAAGCGATAGTTCAGCATGATAGCTATTTGCATAGAGAGATAAAAATTTGATATAAATACACACACATTCTGGACTGTGTGAACGAGCAAAGCTGACGCAAAGTTAGAAACATGTAGATATAGATTACTATTTTCAGCATATGAATACTCTGTTGTACAAAGTTTAGTCCACTTTTATCAGAACGTGAGTTGTACACAACACAAACAGTGTCTTCCTTCATGCCAGTGTGACATGAAAAGTGAAGCTGCACAAAATTAGTGGGTTTCGGTGATATGTTATTAACAATCAAAACAAAACAAAACAGTGGCTTTTTGCTTTAGCACAAAATCCCAACAAACCATTGCAGTGAATGAGAAAACATTTTCAACAAGTAGCTCTCTGGGTAGCAGTCATAAGAATGACTGAGGGTGGGCGCATTTTCCCTCTTTCTGTTTTACATCATGAAGATCAGAGAGACAGCAAATCAAAATAAAAATCTCCCGAGTATTGTTCTGCAATGTTCAACTCATGCAAGCAACTGTTAACTCAGAAGAATTGTCCATTTAACAAGTCTCATTCCATGTTACCAGGTTTTTGGGTTTTTTTTTTTTTTCTCTAGAAACCATCAATCCTCCTCATGGCAGATGACTGGAGTGAAATCTGCTGTTAACCCGTGGAGGACGGGCTGATTTTGCTACAACACACATTTCCAACAGACACCTGCTTGAGTATACTCGGGACTCGTCTTCAACGGGTCAAGGTGAAAAAGTCCACCAAAAAAAAAAAAAAAAAAAACGTGGAAAATACCAGTTTCTGTTTTTTTTCCTTATACATGATCAAGAACATTTGTGGAAGACATTATGAGAGAGAAAGAGATAGTGAGGGGGAGGGAGGAGCTAGGTGGGACAGTGATGGCGGGGGCAGGGAAGACAGCAATTTCTTTCTTCATTGCTTCCTGCAAATATGTTGATACCTGATTTTCTTGCAGGGAAACAAAGAGAGCTCTAAGCGCCTAATCCTCTCCAAGAAGGCACATTCATGTGAGCTGCATCTCACCTTGCTTATACATGTTCAGCAAAAGCACCCACAAAATTGAGACAATTTTGTGATTTTTTCTCTGGTCAGCATTAAAGCAGCACCTCATCACTCTCTGAGGTAGTATGTTTTCATTAACCCTTTGTGTACTTTGAGTGCCAACTTGTAAAGAAAACCCCAGGGGGCTGTACACATTGTCCAAAGGGTCTCCGGCACAAAAAGGGTTAAAAACAGGACTGCACAAATTTGCAATAACAAATAGGACCGAAGAAAAAAGGCAATTTAGTACTGTAACCTCTCATTATGAGACAACATGGATACCACAAAACCTTGGAGAAATAAAGATATAATTATATTTTTGAAAACAAGTGGTTGAGTGAGGGTGTGAGCCGTGACGAAATAGAATTTTGTTGACGAACATTATGAATGTGCTTAGTCTACACGGGTTAAACATGCAGAGATCCTGCTACAGAAGCTACAGAAATCAATATTGCACTTTATATGAACTACACTTGGCGGAGGGAAGAGGGATGAAGAAACTACATTTTTGAGCTATCATCTTCCTTGAAAATGTCAAAAGAGCATGTTTCTCACAGTCGAGTCTGCCCATGACCACAGACACCCCTCAATCTCTTTCCAATGGTTTCCTGTGTGGTAGATGCGGAGCCTCTTGCTTGGATGCAAAATCCTCCCAGTAGGCGAGGTCCTCCGGATGCATTGCGGTTGCCGTGGCGAGGAGCTCCTCCGGCTGCAGGACTGTGAAAGATGGGCAAGTCGGCTTCTGGTAGTCTGGTCCCAGCTGGGATGGGAAATAGATACAGAATGCAGAAATATAGAAATTTTTCATCAACTACAATGGTACACTGTAATTATAGTCTGGTCCAATTCGATCCTATACAAACCAGCCATGTGTAACTATCTGGGGGGCATTTCATGAAGGAACTTGAAGGTTTGAGAAATTCTTTAGTCTGATTGGCTGATTTCTCTGAACTTGTCGGATATAATTGACTTGCCGGACATTTTATCCGACAAGTTCCTTCATGAAATGCCCCCCAGGTCCCAAATGCATAATGAAATTTGCGTGATATCGTCTTTTTATTTTCTTTTTCAATTCAATAAGTTAGATATTTCTCCTTGTGCTTCCTTTTGTTGTTGCTCTGTATTCACTTGATACTGCTCGAGTCCAATTCTATAAAGACTATTAAAGCACAATTTCCCCACTGAGGATTCTACTGATTTACCCATTCCTTCCACAATTCTCAAAGAACCTTCAATGCCCCTATATGAGATTCTTTTTACCTGTCTACAAAGGACAGCTCGGTAATTTGCCAGAGCGAAAGCAGTCAAGCGAGCTGATGAGATGAATAGACTGTGCGCTGGGCTCATAATTTTTTTGTTATACATTATACGGGCACCACAATGGGGTCAATGAAAGTCAAATCTAGTGACCTCAGCCTTGATTGCTATGTAAGTTTTCCGATGAGCTTTGCAGCGAAATACGCACACTACTACACTGAAAAAAGTAAATTACACAAAAATGACTCAAGACAGTGCATAGTCATTTACACCATTCTGGTCTCGATATCACAATGTCTGACTGACATACCTATCTGAATAATTACCAATCAGGGCAAACACTTTATGAGCTATTCCATTACACAGACTGTGATGTTTTAGAAATACAACTGTGACCTACACTTGTACTCCATAAACTCTCATGACTTAATCTCAGACATTACCAGTTTTCTTTTTACACCATATTTGCATCAAGTCTGATGAAGTTATGAGACATGTGTAAACAGTACAATCAGTTAATTTTTTGTACAATGCAAACATAGAGATGGACAAGCAAAAATAATATATTATGCACTGCACAAAATAGGAAGACAAAATGTGAAATTTGCTCATCATGACATTAGAAGTGCTGCATGGCATACTGCCTCAACAATTTGTATCATTTATGGTATTTGTTTTTGTTCATGGTTAGAGAAATTATGTCATCTATATCAGTCTTATCGTTACTTTCTACAAACTGGTAATTTTCACAATAACTATTTGTGCCTCGTTTGGCATACAACATCACACAAACATCATATTCCCCTGTGGGAAAGCAAAAGAATGGAGACTTCATCTATTCACCCCATCTGTTAACATGAAATTTGTCAATGTGCCTTGGGAATAGATCACAAAACAGAACAATGTGAGTGTTAAAGTCTACCCATGAAAACAACAGGAAAGAGGTATGACAAGATCTTGGCAACGAAAAAAACAATATGGTGTAGTTGCTGCCTTGCCTGGTGACATTTCTTCCCCTGAAAGCCCATCTTCCCACCCCCAGGCTAGCACTAACCTGCAATGCTACTGCCACATAATGCTCCTCGTCCACCATGGTTTCCTGGAACACCCACTTCTTATCCAGCCTGTCGCGCAGGTACAGTTCCGTATCCATGGCGACGGACGAGGGAGACAGCTCGAGGGTGCCGAGCCGAAACTCAGCCCTCTGGAGGTCGAAGCCGAGACCGATTCCGAGTGCCTTGATGTAGCTCTCCTTCAGGCACTGGGGGGTAAATATGATGCATCGTTAACCCACTGACAACGAGCTGATATTGCTATATGTAATGCTAAATTTTATGTTTCCTATAGACACTTGCCTCAGTATACTCGGGACTAGTCTTCAACGGGTTAACAACGCTGGATGGGACAAGAAAGACAGAGTGAAATAGGAAGAGACATAGAGAGATATAGACAGACATAGAGAGAAATATATTATACTGTATAATAGAGAGTGATGATGATGAAATAACTTGACTACCAGAGAACACCATGGAAAGTGGGGGGGACCATTAAGAAAGAAAAATCGCGCTCATACACGTATAATTCTACGGACCACGGGGGGGGGGGGGGGGGGGGGGGGAAGCAAGAAAACCCTTCTTATGAGGTCAAAACTATCTACATAGGAAAGAGAGGAAAATAAATGTGAGAAAGACGAGGAAATAGAGGAGAGTCACAGAAAATGAGAGAGTAGAGAGAGATAGAGAGTGGGACTTTGAAGGAAGGGTTTTGAAACTGTAGAAAAAGAATTCAAGGAGATCTACAAACAATCCTCTGGGAACAATAGAAAAGAATCAAGAATATACAGGTTTTTCATATGAAACATCCCCCCTCACAAAGTAAACAATATGGAACTGAAGATTTTGAAACAAAAAGAAAAGATAAAGTAGCGAGATTTAAAAAAACAATAAATATATAATTTATGAATGTTATGGCCTGGTCCCACTGGCATTTAGGAAGACTTGAGTATGAATTGCGCACAATATTGGTTTATATTCGCAAAACATCCACAATATTTGTAAAACATGCTTGTATGAGTTGGCCGATATCCGAGTTGTCCCCCAGTCCAAGTTAGCCTGACCCAGATCGATAAGTTCTGAGATTGCGACTCCATCAAACCTTTTTGTTTAATATTCGCAGTTTTGTCATTACCCAACAATATCTTGTTATTACAGCGTTATTCAACACATTTCTTAGGCATACGTGTGCATTTGGGAGCGAAATTTGACAAAAACGTTTGAATTTGCATGAATGAATAAGTTACTGTGTCTCCGACATAGAATACATGAGTAAAGATCCATCTTATTAAAGTAGCTATACATAGACGTGTACTGTAAAAGTGGATATTTTCGCGCGACTAATTTTTAGTGCTTGGCCAGGCAAGAAGAGTTTCGTGTGTTTTTAATTCCGTGGAGTCAAGACCTCAACTACTGGAACATACGGCACGCAAAAATATTCACATGCTTTTAATTTTGTGCTATGTGTAGGTTATAGTTGCGCGAAATGCGCAAAAATTTCAAAACCATGAAAATTTCCACTTTTACAGTAGACTACAATCACGGCTGACACAAGCACAAATAAGCACTCCTCCAATGTCATCTGTTTTCAAGAAGGAAGGAAATTACGTGTACCATACAGACAAGTTTCCCCTTTTTTTTAAGAAGAAAACTAAAAACCAACAAAATATTAGACTTACCCAATGTCGGTAAAACCTGTGAAGCTGTTGGTATGGTGTGTCTGCTGCCATGATAGTCTGCCACTCGTATGGAGTAAACTGTCTCTTCATATTCCTGAAGAAATCCTCCATGCTTTGATCTGGGAAGAATAACATTATAGAACGTCACAGGTAAAGAGAATCCTGCAATCTTATTAGTCGAGAGCCATGCATCAATTTTACTGGCAGCACCCTTGATCACTGGCGAGAGACGCAATAAACATGTCTTTGCGCGTACTTGTAACAAAGAGTTTGCAGACTTTAGCAAACATACTAAACAAGCGTTTGCATGCTTGACAAGAGATGACCATTCACTTTTTTTTTCCCCATATGCGATGTCATGAACTGTAGTAGTCTTCTCATCCAGCGTTGGTAGCACCAAAACTATAAAATTCATAACTTCTGAAAGGATTATTTGATTTTCCCCAAACTTTCACTTATGTGTTCTAATGATATTGCTGCATTCACTCAATCCATATGTTTATTTGGGTTTCATTCGATGATTCCCCTTTAAAGGTAACAAGGAAATAGTCTTGAATACAGAGGCACTAAAGTTGATATAAGCAAGGACATATTTAAAAGATCTGAATCAGTTCAACAGGAGCTGCTGTGATTCAGTGGACAACTAACTCAACGGACTCTTCGATCCCGAAGTCCCTTCCTCCCTCCTTCCAGTCTACAGTGGTAGCAAAAGTGTCCATGGGCAAAGCACTTTATCCTTATTGCCCAGTCATTTGGAGTCAATTTAACCTATTGAAGATGAGTCACGAGAATGCTCAGGCAGGTGTCTTTGAGAAATGTGTGTTATAGCAAAATCAGTCCGTCCTCAATGGGTTAAAATGCTATTTTGTCTTTGTGAGAAAATTACATCATCACGTTTTTGTCTGTATATGCTGTAGTGACAGACATGACAATTTGGTGAAATTGAGTGAAACTCTTGAAATTGACAGATCTCTTATCTCATGTTCAGTTTTTGGGAAAGCTCTTTCATTATGCAATTGATTCCATGGTGCATTGCTTTCAAGATTTCAAATATTTCCTTATTGGCCACATTTACAACAAATAAAATGAATCTACACTCCTAGCACAGAACATAATCTGATTAGGTGACGTGGATCTAGATCATATCATTAGTGGAAGTTCCACTCATATGATGTGCCTTTACGTTTCAAATCAAGTGATGATTACAAACACACTTCCAGGACACGGCAAAGATTCGTGGTGTCCATGTTATTCAGAAAGCTTCAACATGGATGAAGTTTTTATTTGGTGCTGAGGCTTTTAAAAGAACAAATGCTTTAGGTAAGAAAAGAAGAGAGCACATCTCACTTGGCCTGACAACTTTCATGACGTCCACGCCGCAAGGTAGCTCGGGTTCTGTCGCCAGGACGGCATAGTCCCCATGGTGGGACGTGTTGAAATTGAAGCTGGGGTATTCGGCTTGGTCGATGGAGTCTGTGTTCACCAGATATGGCTTTCCCCTCTCCGTCCTGGCCAGTTTAATGTCTGCCCACGGGATGCTCAAGGTCTCGTGGATGGCCTTCCGTGCCAAGAGCCGTCCTGCCTGAATGGGGTAAAATGGTAGAAAGACTCTTGTATTTGACCTGGCATCACAAAACTCACAAATGGCAAGTGAGATTGTCGAGTTTAGGTTAGACTCTGAAAGGCGATAAGATTCCGACATGTGGTCTGATGGGGACAATGTTTATCAAAGGGAGACTGACAAGTGATTATCCTAGTCCTAGCTTCCCACGTCATATTTTCTGTATGACTAGATTTTTTATTTTTTTTTTTTTTGGTGGGGGGGAGGAGGGGAGGGGTTCTGAGCTATACATGCACCACCATTTACTTCTCAATGTAAACATGAAAGTAAGTTGATTATTCTTTGAAATGGCAGCAGAATGTGATTAAATGTTTTGAATAATTGCCGTATCATTTCGACACCTTCAGCAAATTTCCAGGAAAGACATGGACAGAGCCCCTAAGGCTCATTTAGTTGATACAGAGTACACATATAAAATTTCGAGTCTCACTGCACCAGCAGAGGTACTGATATGAAGTCATATCAAGCAGTGGGACATAGGCCTGTCACTTGTTGCACGTAGTTAACCCATTGAGGACGGGCTAATTTTGCTAATTAACATGCATTTCCCATAGACCCCTGCCCAAGTATTCTCAGGACTTGTCGTCAGCGGGTTAATGGTTACCATGTACTATGTCAGAGATGCTCATTAGCACACTTTTAACAGATAGCCTCGTGAATAAAACAACGGCTAAAAAAAAAACACTTTTTTTTTTTCTTTGCCAGACAAGGTCACAATTTTCATGCAATTCATGCAATAAGGTCACCTTTGCCATTCTCAATCAATGACGGCCTGCTTTGTGCAGACTGTTGAAGAAAGGAGGGAGACTCCCTCAAGACCACTTGCAAAGTTCCCCATAAGATTTTATGCCCCTCAGCAATTGCCTTCTGTGGCCTTCCCATCCTCACTAATCAACAATTCTCTACTTGATTCCTGTAAGGAGAGACTGTACTGGAAAACAAACCATCGCTGACTTGGCGTCCTTGGTGAAAACAAACTGACCAATCCTCTTCTTCTCCTCCGGCTGGATGCTGGACGAGGCCAGGAGCCACTCCGATTGGTCAGGCTTCCAGGAGCCGCACTTGAAAGCCCATCTGATACTCGTCATGGTCTTCAGCTTATGGGCAAAGAACAAGGCATACATGATATCACAAAATTAGCTGTTTCAGAATGGAAAACATTTTGCATTGTTGCGCTCCACTGCCAACTACTCTATCAGTTTTACCAGGTACTCTTTAGGTCAATACATGCTAAGTTTACTGAACATATACACAAACAGTTCACAATATAAATCACTCTGTGCCTGGATAAGAGCAATCCTGAGCTTCATGATGTCATATCTGTGAAACATAAACCAGGGCCTAGACAATATGGACTCTAAAAGGTTGCATTAATGACAGATTAAAAAAAAAGAAAAAGAAGTTATAAATGTATTTTGTATGATATACCTCAAACATAAAGGACCACAGTTCAGATTTCCCAAGCTCTCATGTTGACGTCAACTTTAGCATGTCACCATTCTAAAAATCTGACTTACACAGTAGAGAACCAGCAATGCACATTCACATGTGCTCTTTGTCTTCACTGTGGCAATTTCAGAAAGCAAATTGTTTACCCCACTGTACCTCTTTCTTCCGACTCAAAATAGTTTTAAACTGATTTTTAACTCATGTCGTCGCTGGGGCAACAAAACCTTGTACTGTACGAGCTGAAATTTCCGTGGTGGTTTTATTTTCGCGAATTTCGCGAATCACCTTTGAACCGCGAAAATAACAACGTGCGAACAGATAAGCAAAGTTAGACCTCGCAACCGCGAAATTAACAACACGTAAAAATGTTCTCCTAGTAGCAATTCGCGAAAATATCTGTACGCGAAAATTTCAGCTCGTACAGTATCTACAAAATGTCAAATGTTCAGGAGATATATATACATTGTGTATATATATATATATATATATATATATATATATATATGTCAGCCAAAGCACTATATCAAATGGGATAGCCTTTCCTTTGACATGCCGTGGTGGCTTCATTTTGGGGGTTAAGACAGATAGGATTTGGACAGGACTGATTATCTGATTATCTGACCAAAAGGGAAGATAAACCCCAAGAGCAATGTGGATTGAGTGAAAGCAGCAACATTAGTAGAACACATCAGTGAAAGTTTGAGGAAAATCGGACAATCGATGCAAAGGTTATGAAATTTTAAAGTTTTGGTGTTGGAACCGCTGGATAAGGAGACTTCTAGAGGATATGACGTATGAGTGGACAACAATACAAAGAAAATATAAAGGAAATTAAACAAAAATTCACTTTTCTAGAATCATGAAAGAGCAATGGACCAACCTCTTTCAGAAAGCAGGGGGAATAATTGCTACCCTTAACATATGTCAATATCAAGTTGATGGAATTTGTAATTTTCATGAAAAATGGATTTTTGTAGAATTTTCTTTATATTTTCTTGGTATTGTTGTCCACTCATACGTCATAACCTCTAGTAGTCTCCTCATCCAGCGGTTCCAACACCAAAACTTTAAAAATTCATAACTTTTGCATCTATTGTCCGATTTTCTTCAAACTTTCACTGATGTGTTCTACTAATGTTGCTGCTTTCACTCAATTCACATTGCTCTTGGGGTTTATCTTCCCTTTAATCCAAAAAAAAAGCCATTTTCACCAAAATTTAAGATATAGGGTCTTGTCACCCGAGCAACAGTGGTATACTACCAATGCACACACATGTGCTTTGTATCACTCCAGCTCAAGATGTCTTTTAAGGAAATAGTTTACTTCACCATGTCTCCTTTCCCCTTGATTCCGGACTCTTGCTACCGTAACAATGGAACTCATCATACTGTGGGGAAAATCTCTAATGTGCATATAGTCTAATATAATATAGACCTATCTACATATCTTTTACTGAAATATGAAAAGTCAAGGTGTCATTGAAGAAAGAAAGAAAAAAAAATTCTGCTTACCTTGTGTCCCTTAGTCTTGACTGTCCTCTGGAACAGTCTGGCACCACTGAGTGTCTGAAGCAAGACTGGAAGCTTTGGTGCATGGCTGGCTACCAGCACATTCATCCAGTCAGGCCGTCCAATCAAAACCAAGCTGCAGGAAGTGGATTATTTCCTGAGATAGGGTAGGAAATGAAATAAGGGATTCCCCAAAGGAGTGCCTCTCCCAAGAACAATACACATGATGACATAATTAAGGGGGTGGGGAGAAAAAATAGGTCTTTGGTCAAATACTTTGTCTAGGTTTGTTTTTGGAAAGTGGTGGTCTCAAAGAAAAGTATAATGATGTACATATCTGCATAGATCTAGATATATTTTTCACTCTGCACTTGAAATGATCACACATGCTGGTTTGGAAAGAGAGAAGGTACCAGCTACTCTACAAGACTATAAAGCAGGTAGAGTAACATACTGGTACATGCTGTTTGCCATACAATAGAGGTATATTAACCTGGTGACATCAAATGGATATTTAGTCCAGGGAATATTTTAGTACACATTTTATGTCGCAACTGTGGCATGTAAAAAAAGAACAGCAACAACAACACCACACACTGCACCATAACAGGACACTGAACAATACCAGGTATTTTTTGGTGTTAATATATTTTACTGTACTGGAGAGATTCTGGCATAGACGATTAAAGGCATATTCCATAGTTTCACATTCAGCTGATGGTATTTTTTTTTCACAAAAATTGTTCATTTTACCTGTAACATGGAAGGGTGAGCATAGATAAATTTGTCAAATGTTAATGACTTCATCACTGTATGGTATTTTGTAAAAAGTGATTTATTTTTAGACACAAAATGTATACAGAAAGAAGCCAGTTTGTGCATTTAATTCTAATGAGAACAGGTATATTATTTTCAGATTTGATTCCCTGCAAATGCATGGTGCTCTGCAACGAATATCATAAAATCTCACAGAAAATGTTGAAGAGTGCATCAAATACGTATTTTCCCATGAGTCAACATGAGTGTAAAGCGTGTTACTTGGTGTCAAACCTTTTTTTCACCACGGGTTGCAGTGGTGGACCCAGAGGGGTTTGCACACCCCTTCTTTATTTTTTGTTAAAGCAAAAGAAATAAAAAGAAAAAATGAGGGGGGGGGGGGGCGTTTGCTCCCCATTTAATTTTGTTAAGGCACCTCCCCTTTACGGATTCCCTGGATCCGCCCCTGGGGTGGATTAAGGCTTTACAGATGACTTATTTAAACAGTCTCTCAAAAATTTTTTCCCGCTTAAATACTGATCATTTAATGTCTTCACCATTTCCTCTAATAGTTTGCAATATGATGTGTGTTCTGTATTTAATATTGCACATGTATTAATGTAATTTGTTGATAATTGTGCCTACCACCGGTACATTATGTTGTCTAGAGGACTTTTTTTTTTTCAAGTTCTCTGTTAATTTCACATTTCACATCAACTTAATTAAACAAAGGCATAATTTCAGATTGTAAGAAAGAAATGATTAATTGTATTATATGCACTGAATAAAATTTTGTTGTATTTTTTTTTATTTGAAATGGAAATAAATAAATGAAATGAAATGAAAAAAAAACCCTTTTGAATACATAATGACACAAAAGATGTAACCAAAATACACATGTAATGGTAATTTGGCAGTGCGTTGCTGGCAATGCTGGGTTGTGAAATTACTTCCACCAAGGTTATGTTTTTGTTGGCATTGGTTTGTTTGCTTGCCTGTTTGCAAAATAACTCAGAAAGCTAGTTGTGAATGAATTTGAATGAAACTTAAAGTAAAAGTTGATATGACACAGGGAACAGATGATTAAATTTTGGTAATGATCCAGGAATTTATCAATGCAATTTTTTTTTTTTTTTTTTTTTTTTTTTTTTTTTTTTTTTTACTGATTTTCATCTTTTGGCAAATAGGTTCAATGAAATTGGGAGTTCAAGCAGCACGTAATCGAGGTTTGCATGTACACACTCTAAAATGCATGCTCTGCTTGAGATGCTAACAGCAGGAAACTGATTGACGTAAACGCTGTATCTAGTTGGGGTCGCTGGTGCGGTTAGTGTAACCCATGACCATGCTACATGTGCCTTCCTATTTGGCTTGCCAAGTAAGTAACGTTTTTCCAGATGATTAACAGCATTGCTCTTGTAAGTGTTGGCATTCACTTTGTCCTTGTTCGGCTAGGATCGTATTCTTCAGAATTTGATCAAGCCTCCCTTTAATATTGACAGACCCTCTGCTCGATTTCATGCTCTGTGCTTTGCATGACCATGAATCTTTATACCAGTATCATTACCACCAGAAGCAGTATTTGTAAGCTCTTTTCTAAAAAGAAAAGTGTTCGGGCTGGTCGCAGTTAGTCTTGTCTTGTCAGTACTGCACCAACCGCCGCTGCTGGGCTATAAACGTGCAGTCCCTCATGCATACAGTTGCAGCACTTTAAAATCTCATTTTGGACAAACGAGATTTAAAGATATCAATATTGGTTGCAGATTTTATTTCAGCTGGCAGTGTGTTCCAAATTGGGATTGTCCTTGGATAAAGTGAATGGTGGTAACAATCTTTGTTGGTCTGAATAGTACAGTGTATATTGTAATTCAAGGGTTGATTTAACCTGGTTGCTGGTCCACTTCTGACATTCCTTTTAAGATGATTTATGTTTGACGGGATTAAACGATGAGTTTCTTTATAGATCAGTGAAAGCCTGGCAATTGTGCGTCGTCTTTGAAGAGAGTCCCACTTTAGATCTTGGAGCATGTCTGTAACACTACCGGTTTTCCTGAAGTCGTTGGTGACAAACCTAGCAGATAGGACTTTGGACTTTCTCTAAGTTGGTGATGTGGGTGACTTGATGAGGGTCCCAGATAGCACAACAATATTCTAGTTTAGGGCGTACAAGGGTTTTATAAGCTATTTCTTTGGTAGATTTAGTGCAGTTCCAGAGGTTGCGGTGCAGGAGACCTTAGATCTTGTTTGCGCCAGAGATTGTCTGATTGATGTGTCTTGACCAGGTAAGGTTATCTGTCAGATCAATGCCCAGGTAAGGATGATGTTTCACTTCCTGTAGGATGGAGTCATTCATGACATACTTGTGGTGGTGAGGGCTTCTCTTGTGTGTTATTCTCATAATATGACATTTTGAACTATTGAACTTCATCTGCCATTGTGACTGCCAATCACACAGTGCTGAGATGTCTTGTTGAAGAATATTATCACAGTCCATTGAAGAGAGAATATGTCTATAGAGAACCAAGTCATCTGCAAACAGTCTAACTTTCGATAGAACACAAGATGGAAGATCATTAACGTACATAAGAAACAGTAGTGGACCCAAGACCGTCCCTTGCGGCACTCCTGAAATCACTGGTTGGCTAGACGAGCACTGGCCTTCAACCAGTACTTTCTGGGAACGATTTGTTAAAAAGTTTAAAAAGTAGTCTGGGTTTATCTGGCAAAGTACAAAGTGGATTACTATGTACTATCAAGTTTACCTCACACATCATTCTCTGGTGGAGACTGAAGACTCTCCACATTTTTCTAATGATCAACTCTCACTTTGATATGTTATGACAAACAATAATATACATGTAAATGGATTTGAACAACCATGAATGTTACATGTTGATTTGGCATTATTACTGGCATGGCTATGTAAACAGTGTTTGCAAGTGTTAATATAGCTTCATGTTTGATCGTATGGAATCATGTTTATACCTCGGTCAGAAGGGCACCATTACACAGCTAATAGTAAATCATAAGTGGATGAAAAATATGCAACAATAAGAAACTAAGGGTCGGTCGCTAGCCTAACTGGTTTGATTGGCTTACTCACCGATGCAGTCCGGAGCGGTTGTTCACCTGAGAGTTCCCCGGAACGTGCGGGGCGGGCGAGCGACTGACTGTGGGTCCGGCCGGGGGGCGCCCGCCCGACGATTATCATACCAGCTAGCTAGCTAGCTCCAGTCGCGTGGTACTCGTTGTGTGTGTGTTTGCATGCGATCCGCATTGACTCCGAGTCCTTGGTTGACTCATCACCGACCGCGCGCGCGCCGCCGATAGATTTCTATGGGTTCAACATGGCTTCCAATGGAGAGGAACGAATCGCTGGACAAGTCCGAATTTTCAACAAATACACTTTTATGTGCACTGGTTATGGACTTGCATCGTCGCTTGTATATAATGGACTTATGAAAGTTCCGTTAGTATCAGGTAATTTATACTCTTATGTTTTTTCCTAGATGTATGAGCTTCGTTTATGAAGCGTTGCTTCAACATAACCTTTGCTTTGTATTTGTAGACAACTCAACAGTCCGATGTGTGAGAAATTGTGTATGGAAACCCCGGGGCGCTGTGCTGTGCGGTTAACAACAAAATTATTCATACCCCTGGGAAATTTTTAGTTTTTTGAGCAGATTTCTTACAAGTAAAAGATGGAGCGATTGTGATTTGGTGTTATAACTGAACCAACATTTATATTGTTATGCAAATGAGGTGAAACTGGAATGTAGTCTAAATTTATAGAGGACAAATAAGAATAAAAAGTTCACACCCAAATCACCATCACTCCATCCTTCACTTGTAAAAAATCTGCTTAAAATTAATAATTTCTCAGGGGTGTGAATAATTTTGTTGTTAACTGTATGTAGAGTGACTTAAGCTAGTAATTTAGATAGAACTCCTCCCTAAGTCAGGCTAAGAAGATTGCTTCTCTACCCTCCTGGGCCGTGACCGGGTTGACCTGCGCCTGGGCTGGGGTCATTGTAACTGCGACCAGCCCGAACACAAAGTGTATTCGTGCATTGACCAAGCAAAAGATCGGTCTGTATCTTGTCTTTGGGTTCATGTTCTGCAGAGACTTTAAGTAAGAGACTTTAAGTACGTAGTCTACTCGGGGGGGGGGGGGGGGGGGGGGGGGGGGGTTCGGGCTTCACGGAAGGAGAGATGTAACTGTTAAAAAAGTGAAAATATGATTAAAAAGACTCCTCCGGACAGATATCCGTAACCGCACCAGCAACCCCAACACGTGCCATGTTACTAGTTACAGCGCCATGCGCCCTGGTTACCGGACAGACAGAAAATTGTACATTTTATTTATTTTAGATTTGAATACGTAAAGATGTACAGTAGTTCAATTGGTGACAACTCATGTCATGCAAAATTTGGTTCCTCCAATAGTCTCTTCCTGTCCAAATTGATAATTTTTCTTGATTTGGTCAGTCGCAGTAAAACCTGTCCATAGTATGACAACTGATCCACTTGAACCTGTGCACAGCGCACATATTTTTCAAGTCAGTTTTACTACTACAGACAGGTGTACATGTATAATGCAAAAAAAAAAAAAAAAAAGAATTGCAAAAATATTTGAATTCGTAACAAATCACGCTCTTGCAACCCCACCCAGATTCAAGATTTAAACAAATTTCAAATACCGATACAATCAAAACATTGACTGTACTCCCATATTAATAAGTGTTATTCCACTTATGTGTCATTGTGTGCCTGATTAGAAGCTAAATTACATTGTATGTGAATGTGTAAACCATATCTTTGTATGACTTTATATCAACTCCAGGTGGGCATAGGCACATCATTGCATCCCTGGTCGGAGGAGTCCTCGGTTACTACATTGCAAAGTTGGAGAGCAGGAGGGTGGCAGAGAAGGAATTCTACATACAGGAGTACATTAAGAGGAATCCAGATGACTTTAAGAAAGGTATATTTCCATCTCTTTGCAAGACGAGAAACCATGTTTTCCCCATCCATTTACACATGTGACAGGTTTCACGAGCTTCAAATCCTAGAATTTAGTAACCACTAAAAGAACTGTCATTCTTAATCCACTGTTTCTCCTCCAGCACATTACCACTCAATATTGCAATGTTATGTTTAACATTGCAACGTTTACAATTTTTGGGACATGCTGGAAACACAGAGTGGTGAATGTGAAAGAATTCAAATGCTATGAACCAGTGGCAAGAGTATTTTAATCAGAAATATACCGTACTGAGTTCCATGTTACATGAAGATGTCATGATTAAAGTGGTAGATTGTAAATGAAATGCAAACATTCCTTTCCAAACATTTTCTTTCCATTGTCTTTCAAGTGAACAACACCTCATCTCAAGCACTCAACCTCAACACTAACAGTTTTTTCCTATGTGCTTTTACATCAGGAGTGACTTTCAAATTAGTAAGCTCACAGTGATACATGTATTTGTATTTTGCAGGAGAGCCCAAGAAGCTGGCAGAAATAACACGACTATGGCTTCCTGTCCGCTGAGAATGATCCATGCCAATCACCTGCAGAAATCTACTCTGCATGCAAATCCGTGCGTAATGTTAAGCACAGATGTTGATGTGTAAATAGTATCAGATATGATATGATTTTGAGAGTGATATGTAAAGGGTTACAGAGTAGAAGTCATGGAACGGGACACCCGTTTGTTGGAATCTGCGAGCAAACTGTTATTTACAATCGAGAAGAGTTTGTCTTCAGATCTCCCATTGCACACTAATGTTGAAGCATACCTCCATATTGTATTTCCAGCCAAGCCTTTTTCTGGTTGAAACTTTGACCCGACAAGATAGTCTATGATATGGATTTGCACTTTTATGTAAATTTGTTCCATGCCTGCATGAAGTTACAGTTGGTGTACTTAGGAGCTTGATACTGCTAGCAGTCCTGCAATATTCTTTAATGCACCCATTATTCTCAAACAATTGGCAGTATTGAGGACATGACCCAAACATTATTACGTACTCAAATCATTAGCCATATTCAGGAATATGAGAGTTCCGAGTTTAATCTCATTTCAGACTTTTTTACTCTGCCCAAAACCCACTTTTCAGACTTTTCAACAATTTGACTGCATTGAAATGTTCTGTTAAATGCACTTCAGTCTTTCTTTTTTTTTCATAATTTTCAGATTTTGTTTTTTCTGCAAGTACTCTCACATCCCGCATATTACACTGACTGCTTGTCCTTTGGAATGTAATAATGTTAGTTAGTGCATCATATAAAAGTATAAAGTGAAATGAATAACTTTACTAGTTTGCTCTACTTTCCACAACTCTTCCTTTGCAGAGGTTTCCAATGTCACTTGCCAAAGTGTGTCCAAGGCATGCAGTCAAAACATGTCATTCACCAAATAGAAATGCAAGTACTGTAATTGCAATGAATTGAGCGTTCATTTGGCAGGGACTATCCTTTAGAAAGAAACAGTGGAATAGAATAGTTAAAAGATCTGTTGTTAGGAATCAATTTGACCAGTGGTATGTTCCCAAAATTGGTTCCTGCAAAGAACAGCTGTGAATTAGAGCAAGAGTAGCTTTGAATGTTTAGTTCTCATGCATTCAAAGTGAATAAGACTAACCTCAATGTATGCTTGTCTCATGGAAATGTTTTAGTCATCAGTGTGCCATGTAGAGATGACTTTTAAATGAATTATGCAGCTCTGTGGTCAAGAAGTAGGGTGCATTAAACCTATATTTCATGTGCAAACACTGTACAACCTATTGAATTGTGTTTATTGTCCACATAAATTTTGTCCTTTTTGATATATTGAAGTGATTATTATTGCAGAAGAGTGTTCTGTAGATGCAAGGCCATGGGTGTGGAATTTTTGAGGGGTTGTTCAAAATCAGAGAACATGAAAGAAAAAAACTAGCTTTAAAAAATTGTGTCAACAGTTGGCGCAAATATGTTCGTGTCTGATGGCCATCGCAAGTATGTGTGTGTGTGGTTTTGTCGTTTTTGATATGTGTCACGGTGTACAATAGGTGTTCTTCTTCAGGATGCAGTCAACCAGGTGTCAGTCAAAAATTATGGAACCAAACAGATGATTTTGAGTTTAACCGATCCATTTTCTAGGAATCGCATTTACATGTGGTTTGGTGTTGCTCATTATTTGTATTATTTAACTAGGCAGCATAAATTCTCTGTTTATTTCAGCAATATTTTGATAATGTACCATTGTTTATATTGTAATAAAAATCTGTAAATCACTAAATTTATAAGAGATCCTTCAATTGGCAGCACATTACAAAAGACCAAGGTAAATGTTGCTCTCTTATACTGCAATTTTGTAATTTTTTCTACCTTGATTTTGTGCAAATTTGATAAATTCAACAAGTTTCAGGTCTTTCTTCCAAACATGACAGTGAAAATATTATCAAGATCAGATAAGAATTAGGGAACTTGTGAAATTTTGGGATTTCACAAATTTTCACAAAACAGTCCTTGAACATTTTGATGTGAATAATATGCAAATGAGTCACCACACAATTTTCCACTGATCACATACAGTACAAGAGAAGGGGACACAAATTAAATCATTCTGCTATAAAAATGTAAAACAACGTTCCTGGCTGAAGAAATTTGAAATAACGAGCAGTCAAATATATAAGAATCGGAGACTGAGGCGCAATTGCATGAAAAAGAAATGGAAATTTCAAGACATGTACAAAATATGTAGCAAATTGTAATGGTGATAACCAATCCTGGCATCTGCAAATTTGTATTGACTGTTAAAGAGCTCTTTAGTGAAAATGAGCAAAACTTAACAATTTCATAGCTTTTTGAATTTTAATGTGATTTTAACCCGTTTAAAAAATTTTACTCTTTCTTAGCAGACTAACTTTTAGCTGGTGTGAAATTTCCCTTTAAAGGGATGATACAGGTTTGATTGAGATGAAAATTCAGGTTTATAACTTTTTGAGAGATAATTAGAAACCACTTATTGAAGTGGTTTCTAATTATCTTCAATACATTCATTTGGTATGTTTGAATCTTATTTTTACATGTATATGAAAACTTAAAAGCATACAATGCTAAGAAAAACTAGAAATGTCGCTACAGCGACTGGTTATACCCCCGCCAAACAACATTTCATCTTAAAGCTTTGGTCAAAACAACATTTCATAAGTTTTGGTCAAAAAACTGAGGAAGTAGTTAAATCCGCAAGATCTTTCCTTGATCTTCTGCCATTAATATGCCGTTACCATGGCAACGTACTTTCGGGTACTGTCGAAAAATGCGTCTTGCACATCTACAACCAAAGGCACACATCTGTACCAAGTTTCATGGAAATTGGGCAAAAACTGAGGAAGTAGTTTGCAACACAAAATTTTCCATCATTTTGGCTCATAATATGTGAGCTGTTACCATGGCAACATACTTTTTGTCACTGTCAAGAAATGTGTCATGCTGACCTATATCCTAAGACAAACATTCAATATGAATTCCATGAGAATTGGAAGAACACTGATGAAGCAGTTTTGCCATGAAGCATTTTGCCCTATATTTTACCAATAACATGCCGTTACCATGGCAATGCACTTTTTGCCACTGCGGAAATATGTGTCTTGCACATTAACATATTCAGATGAACATCTGTACCTAATTTCATAAAAATTGATCAAAAACTGTGGGAGGAGCTCGCGACGCAAGATTTGTACCCATTTTTGCCCATAATATGCCGTTACCATGGCAACATACTTTTGGGTACTGTCAAAAAATACGTCTTGCACATCTACAACCCAAGGCACACATCTGTGCCAAGTTTTATGGGAATCGGTTGAAAACTGAGGAAGTAGTTCGCGACGCAAGATTTGCAACGGACCGACCGCCCGACCGCCCGACCGCCCGACCACCCGCTGATTCCTATATACCCTCTTCAAACTTCGTTTGGCGGGGGTATGATTAAGCTTATTGGATGAAAATCAGTTTTGAAATGGCTAAGATATACAAAAATAAAAGTAAACAAAGAGCTCCTAATAAAAGTTGGGTCCAAACTTCTCATTCCTCCTAAATAGTATGCATTAATATTTCATATAATTATCATTCAAAATGTTAACACCTGAATCCCCATCTCAACCAAAACTATACCATCACTTTAAATGTCTATACACAACATACTGTAGTCTGGCTGTTATTGAAGTACAGTATTGGGAGAGAATGTTTACCTCGTGCGCAGTTGCCTCTCCTGAGACAATTTTGACACAGCTCACACAATAAGGTTAACACATTCACTTTGATGAGGGTAAAAGATGTTTAATAATTGCCCTTGGCACAACTACATATATATCTACATTCATAATTTGAAATTTATAATGTCTATTGCACTTCACTTGCATTAACTCTACACTTAATTAATGGGATGGGCTTCTCTTCAAGAGTTGTAGAATGTGTACAAACCTTTGTGCCATGACACATTCATGAACATGGTACGTGTACAGTGTAAAACAGCCCTGAAATGCAAATCACCAATGGGGCTTTAAACTGATAGTCCTATTGATGCTTAAAGTGATAGATCAGGCAGTGTCTTTCGTATTATTGATCCAATCAAAAGCATCACCACTACGTTTTAAAAGGTGACCCTTCCTTTCTAGAGACAACTGGAAGATAGGAAATGAAAGTTTCACTGCAGATAATTTGACCTCAATGTTGATGCAAGCTATTTCTTGCATGTTAATTGCTACAAACATATTGAATTGGATGCAAATTTGAAGACTTGCATTAAAAATATGATAGTAATTACAAACACAACATATAATTTGAACTTACACAGTCACATTCACACATAATTCCTGAAAGAATTTAAGGAAAAGCAGGAAAGTGCAATGAGGGAGTTGTACAATCGAATATTATCTAATGATTGGGGTTCTCGTGGGTTTCCCCACCCCAAGCCTGCGAGGTTTACGCTTCAGCAAAGTTGAGATGATTAGTGTTATTCTATTGCATGGAAGTTTGGATAGTGGGGAAAAAATGGCATCCAACGTATTTGTGTTGTTGGACTATTGCCATGGACAGTCCAGTGAATATTATCTAGAGCATGTCTCGTGCTTAGTGACCACAAAGGTGTTGAAGTGCCATACTCCTTGTATTTAAGCAGATAGGCTCGCTAGTTGGTCCAGAGATATTTTACTCTATCCATTCTTCGCGATCTGCAACATGAAAATCAAGCTTGAAAAGTGCATTACATGTTTCAGGATAACCCCAAGAATATCTAAACATGCCAACTCAGTCATTTTGATTGCTCAAAAAAAAAAAAAAAAAATCCATTTGTCTCTGCTATGAGCATTAGCTATTTTGTTCTTGAATATCAAGTGTAAAAGATGAGAAAATTTTTTGCTCTCAGGTGTACTCGAACATCAAAGGTTTTGCAAAACTTGTGATCTGATTTTTTTTTGTTTTTGTTTTTGTTTGGTCTCGGAGAAAAGGCACAATGATGGAAGATGGTTTTATCTAACATCACTGAAACACATCTAAACTTTGCTTGGGCTTTACTTTCTTCCAAAATAAATATATAACATAATATTTTTACACAAAAATATCTACTTTTAGTTACACTCCAATGTGCCACTTTGTTCCAAATTTCAGTCTTCATACCCACTCATTTACATAGTGCAAGTACAAGCAACAAGACGGATGAATAAGCCCATAAATGTGAATGATAATGGTTCAGAGTCAAGGGACTAAATACAGCTTGTGCTATTTCAGCATAATGACTGTAAAAGACAAGACCACCTGGCTTTGCTGCAAGTCAAAGTTAAAGGTGAACCAAAATTCTTGTGTGCCTGCAGAGACTGTTGATTTTTGCCCTAAAATGTACACAAATGCATAAGAAATGTGTGAAATAACTCTTTGATGACACAATATCTATTAGGTCAAAACCAAAATGCGAAATATTGGCCTAAAAAAAGGTATGGTGACAGCATGGCAATCAGAGAGTATATCTGATCATGGTTGCTATGTAATATTTCATCATCAAATGGTAATTTGGCCACAGCGGTATCCATCACTCGTCTTTGCGAGAGTGAATTGCATGCTGCTTGTTGGGAAATGCGACTGTTATAGAACAGCAGAATGATAGATCATCAAGCGACGTACTACGTACCTACCCACTTCTGAATGGTGAGAGTGATTGAGTAATAAATGTCGGGTAAACCGACTTTAATTATTTTACACTTTCGATCTGAAAATACTCCAAAACAAATCATTATCCTGGTAAAATCGCATCGGCCAGACAAGTTTCTTGGTAGACCCTTTCAGTACAGTATATTGCAAGCAATGTCAAAACGGTGAAAGAATAGCCCTTCTGAGAACTATCATACTTTACATGTAATGCTTTGTCCAAGTTTGCAGTGCAAGTTACATTTCGCAAATCACAAGACTACATGACTGCTCTATTGTCACTTCATGATATTAGCTAAAGAAGCTGAAGGTAGTCATTGTCAGCCACTCATGGGCAAACTAAGCAGGCTCTTTTGCACGGTGGAATCCGGTTTGTTTCTCACTCCAATCATCCTACTGCACATGGCTGACTTCATCACAGAATCATGATTTCACACTACGGCGTGTCCAACTTGGGTAGTTTCTTCACTGCGGCTGTCTTTCTAATGGGTCCCCTGCGGGGGTCTATAACTCTCTGGTTGTCCGGTACACTGAATGAAGAAAAAAGCAACAAAACAGAAATTTTATGAAATGCTGTATATTATCAGGTTACCAACATACAAACAAAGTCAAGCATACAAGGGACAGGTCTTATTACCTACATTCAAACATCAGCAAGTAAACCCAAACGAGTCATCAAACAACTTGTGGATAAACTTTGAAGCATCTGTAAATCTGTTACTATGAAGTCCTCAGGATCAGCAGTTTTCTTTCATTATACTGAAATTTTGTTACAGCTGAACAGTGAAATAAATTATAAATATGAATATTACATAGATTATAACTCTTTGGGCCTGAATTTTTCCTTTGTTGACAAAAAAGAAATAATTTGTTATAACCATGTTTGTTATAACGGGAGTGCACTGTATGAGGTAAATGATATCTTCTCACTTTCTTCCAGGCTCCCTGCTTCCTGGGGTACTGTTCTTGCTGTCCCTTGGTGTACTAAAATTACTGCCTTTCAGCCCCCTCTGAGTATGTCTGTACTCCTCCTCCTGAACTCTTGCCTATAATGGGAAGGAATTTAATCATTGAACCATACAAATTATTAAGCAGTTGACCATTTCCAGGAGTATAAATAGGGAAGGATCAGCTGTGGTTTTAGGCTTAATGGATGTAGCAGCAATAGCAAAACACACACACACACACACACACACACACACACGTACAGCATCAAATGCTACGGTCAATATTTCAAAGCAATGATGTTGCATAACTGAAATGAATACAAATTAATCTCTGATCCTCTTTGACATTCTTCCCTCTTGAACTTCTAGTCTCCATGTTGTTTGTGTATCGACTTGCATACTTAAACTGTTTTATAAATTTCATGGAACAAGGCCATTTTGCAGTGGTGTGGACACAGAACACATTGCCGCAAAGCATGTGGAGCTATACAAGGTAAACGGCGACACAGACAGTGGACCATGCTGATCTATGCATTGCCATGGAGATAATAACTACTTTGATATTTTGCTTAAACCAAGAGGCGGATCCAGGAATTCCGTAAAAGGGGGGGGGGGGCAGGCAAGAAATATTTCTGGTGCCACTTTCAGGTTTAATCAGCTGACAAGCAAAAAAAAAAAATAATAATAATAATAATAATATTTAAAAAAAAATAGCTCCCCCATGCAATTTTTGTGAACAAAATTAAAAGGGGGTCCACCACTGCTAACGCTTGAAAATTACTGTTGCCATCCCTTGCATCAATCATGAAGGTTGGCAAACATGTATCTGTATCATGGCACATTCTGCACAGGATGTGAGCAAATTCACTTTAATTTCAACAATTTTCATGACTCTAGTTTGACTCTCAAGCATAACTATATATACATGGCAAATCAGAGAGAAAGCTTTGCATTGCATTCCATCCATTCATTCCATCCATTCATTCCATCCATTCATTTTAAACAACTGGAAGTAATATGGAGGACATTCTTTGTGCACATATGACACTACAATGGTCTGTAGCTCTCTCTGTAAAAACACATTTGCCATTTAAAGTAAAATGAATGCAATCATCTAACAATGACATCAAAGGACCACAGATGTGGTCAAAGGTGATCACTGATGATTGGAACTGTTTTCCTCTGCAAGTATCTTGACACAAAATCTAAACACCTACTCTCTGCTAGCTACTAGTGTATTAGTACAGTTGCAGATATACACAGGGTATACCTGTGGGGCTGAAACACTTTTTCAATGAAACACAAGTTTCAATGTTACAGCTACATTGCATTTGGATTCATTACCAGAAACAAATTACATATCACATTAATATACCTTTATCATACAGCTCTATGAAAGCTCAGTATACTTTTATAACAGAATAACGTAAAGTGTCTTACATTTCTCAATTCTGTAAGGTAGTTCTTTCTTGCTTCATGCGCCTTGTGAAATGCCTGTATGAGACCATGATGAAACAATGAAAGAGATAGTACCTTGGCTTTGTAACAGCAAGCACAACTATTAAACATTGATATTATATCTTGGTTACAGTATTTGTAACCATTGGAGAACAGGTCACATCATACATGACAATTTGTTCTGACAATGCAGACAGTATACACTGTTATACCACATGCCATACCTACATATGTATATTTTTAGAGTTTCTTTTTTTTTTTATATCCAGGTATCAATTCATAACAATGGCAATTCCTTTGAAAAGCTCATAAAAATGGAAATAATAATTGTTTGCAAAATAATGTTGATTTCAGGTCGGCATCTGTCTTCTAGATTTGTGACTGAAAAGGACAGCATTGTTAGCAAAAGAGAGGATTATGAATGAACATAGACCCAGATTACAACCATTTTACACTGGAAATGAAAGAAAGAAAAAGAACTTATTTATAAACATAAACAGCTATGTTATTAAAAATAGAACTGCAGTAAGGCGTACATGCTTGCACGAACATTTACATTCGCAGAAAGAATCATGGGTAAGCACTACAGAATGCAACAAACATACAGCAATGATAAATATTCAGGTCGAAAGATATATTTTGAGGGAGATTGTTTCATTTATCAGTAAAAAAATAAATATAAAATGAAATGAAACCACTCATTCCATCATAAAGCAAATCAAAATATAACCTACAACTTCAACAACAACAACAAAAAAGATAAAGAAAGAAAAAAAGAATGCAACAAGCATACAGCAATGATAAATATTCTGGTCGAAAGATATATTTGAAGGAGATTGTTTCATTCATCAGTAAGAAAATAAGAATAAAATGAAATGAAACCACTCATTTCCATCCCAAAGCAAATCAAAATATAACCTACAACTTATCAACACAAAAAAGATAAAGAAAGAAAAAAGCAGGGGGAATTAAGGAAAAATATGCAAATTTATGATTTCTGTAATGTAGCTAACCTTAGACTCCTGGTCCAGCCTCCAATCATAATCCCTCAACTGACTGTGTAAGCTATTCTTCTCTCTCTCAAGTTCTCGAACCATTCTCCTTAAACTTGACTGAAAACAAACAAAAAATAGCACAATATGTGTTAATAGCACTGAAATAATTCAGAATATTCCTGTACACCAGATTATAGTATCTCAGTCTTATCATCTGACCAGAGCACAGTACATGTAGGTATGTATGTAAAAGAAGTTAATTGCAAAAGTTCTTCATATTTAAACTATTGACAGTCAGGCTTGAAGTGATAACAGACAATGATCTCAGCAAATACTACTGGCATGATGAAGCTAACTTGAACTCGTTATTATCTTCAACTCTTTTCCATTTGATGCACATCTTAACATTCTATCGAACTTTCATCATATATCAACTCATGTTTATGTGAATATCAGCATAAACGTATAAATTGCTAACTCAACTCCAACAACAATATGCCTCCTGTCTTTACAAATGAAAATTTCTTCAGCTGACAACTTGCTATGAATGTACCATTTCTTCATTGGCAGAATGCCAAGCATTTTGTGTGAGACCTACAAATGTGTACCTCAGACAGCTCATCATAAGATTTGAGTTGTGCATCAAAGCCATCTTTGGCATCTTCTTTGGACTTGTCCAGACGTTCCTTGAGGACGAGAATCTGTTTCTCAAGGAGAGCGTTGAGTTCTTCCTGAGTCTCAAACCGTGTCTTCCACTCATTACCTTGGATTCAAGGAACACCAGAACATGATAGAGACAAACATGATTCTAAGATATAGTCAAAGCAGAACTTTGTTTTCATGAAAATTACTGTGATGAAAGTGTCAGACTGATAAAAAAATAAATTATACCCTTGTCACTCAAATGTCTAATGTGGCAGTAAGTAAGCAACACAAAATAATCCTCTTGCATACATGACTGAGATATTGCCTCATACTACCAATCCTGAAAGAGTAAAATTGTACTGTTGAATAAGCGAGTCAAATTCATCTGCCTTTGCAGACAAATATGTAAGCAATAGTCTGTGAGAAACCTCAAGCAGAGCCAGAGGAGTGAAAAACATGACATTGTTGTAGTAACAAAAATCTAAACTGTTCCAGATAAAGTAATAGGCGGCTCATGGCTGCCAGTACTGTAACATTTCACTTATGGCAAATACTAGGCCTATGCAAACTAGAAAAGCACTTTGAGAGTGCAGATCTCTACCAAGCCAGCAACTCATTTACACCCAAACATGCATGCAATTTCCCAATATAAAAGCCTACTGTTTGCATCATCATCTTCAAGCTGCACAGTGCGTTGCCTGAGCGGAGCATGCGCTTTAGTGCGCATATATGTAAACCTTCAGTAAGTGCAGCTTGAACTCTCGAGTTCATTGACCTTATATGCCAAAAGATTAAAAAATCTGTCACAAATCCAGAAACACTCCTGGATAGTGTTATTATCAATATATCAACTTTTCATGCAATTTTCATTCAAATCCATTCACAAGTTTTTATTTATTTTGCAAACACACAAACCAACACCAATGATCACATATAACCTCCTTCCTTGGTGGAGGTACATATAGGCCTACAGTTATTAGCTTATTGAGGTAGAAATCATAATTTAACATGTCATACATAATGACTAATGCACATGACCATGTAAAAATACAAACAATGTCAAATATGTCAGAGAATGTTTACCTTCATCCATGACACCATCATATCTTCTCTCCAGCTCCATGAGTGTGTTTGTCAACTCAAGCATTGATTGATCAAGCATTACGCTGTGGAAGCAAGAATATAAAGGGTAAGTTATGTTTAATGAGGAGTAGGCTCTAGTGTTACTTGATGCACACTATCGTCACTGTGTCTGTGATGATGAGAGTACCATCAATCCGAATACACAAATATCACTATTAGTATGGTGGGACCTACTATTCATCGACTGCTTTTTTATCAAATTTCTTGTTATCTTTGAATATATTTTTCAGTTTCTCTTTAATTTCACTTTCACTACATGGCAGAAAATACCACAGATTCATATCACAGGCCCAGATTGTTGACTCATATCATAGGTCTATACGTGGAATTCTCGGCGCCAAATGCAAGTGACATTTCTCACTGTGTGCCAGTGCCAGCTCATCATTTAAACCGACCTCTTGTTTTCCATTGATACAAAGCATGTCATTCCAGTGAATGGAAAAGATGTGTTAGCAACAATCATCACATGCATGTGCATTACTAATGGGGATTTTCTTCATTTCCTTTTCCTCTCATTTCCTCCTGTTACTTAACTGTACCCTCCTCATTTTTCTTGATTTGTGTTCATGTTTGAATATTCCAGGGTATTGCGCCATGTTCCACTTTTGATTTTATACACAAGAAAGCCAATATTGCGCGAATTAGTTGGTTGATCATTCTAAAAATAGGTGGTCGATGAGTAGAATCTAGTACGTAGACTTACTACAATGCACTCCCGTTATAATGAACACTGTTAGGGCCTATAATATATCATAATGAAATTCTGGTTACAACGAAGTAAACATATAAGCCACAACATTATCCACTCTATAGACTATGTTATGTATTTTTTATTGTTTATTTTTTTTGTTCGATTATAACGAAAGTTTGAAAAGAAAACTGCCGGTCCCGAGGACTTCGTTAAAACGCCACTAACACTACATACAGGTTTGAACAGAAAACGGGAGTCCACTCTTGCTAACTATTCACCACTGCAAGCCGCCCATTATTTGCATTAAATTCCACCATGCCCATGGCCATGGTCCATGCCATCATGGCCACCACACACATCACACGATTCAC